>VZTU01018674.1:160980-265575 GCA_013400835.1 Zapornia atra | reverse complement strand
CTTGCAGAGTTAAATGTGATACCTTGGAGTTGCTTGTGGAATTTGAAGTGTCCCTTTATCTGGCGAGATTTCATAGCATGGGCTAATCATCATTGTTCTTGTACAGGGCAGGGAATCTGAAATAGAGGAGTATGGGGTCAAGTTACAACCTGGTGACTAAATAGGCATGAAAGAATGGCTATATTGTTAACAACTATTTTTTAAAGAACAAAACAAAAAACCCCTTCCATCCTTGATGCACTGCCTCTTGCAATTGGTGATACTTAAATGTGATGCCAAAGGCAGCCTAGCTCAGCCTTTTGCTTTAGCTGCAAAAACATTTGAAGTTTATCAGCATGCTGTCAAAGAACTGAATTTAGCTAGTAAAGACCAAGCTGTTTGGTTTGCTTGGATTGAACATGGCTTTATTTTGCAACCCTTAAAAATACTTCTAACTATGTTACAAAGTTGGATGGAGTTGTTACAAAACCCTTTGGCAGAAGAAAATTAAGGCAGTTATAGCTCAAGAGTTCCAGCTAAACTATTATTGATGAGAACAAAGTAGAGGAGTGACAGGAAACCATTGGTTCTAAGGTGTGTTGACCCCCATTTAAGCAAGTAGAGAGAATAATGTCAACTATGGCTGTGTGTTTTGGAGAGATGCGGAGAGGGAATATGGAGTAATTAATGAAGTACTGAAAAACATGTAACAAACAGCAGAGATCCTTTAGGGCCTCAGTTAAAACAGGAACTAGATTTTGAGGGACAGAAAGCTTAAAGAAAAACTTAGAGCAGAACAGGAAAACTTTCTCTATCAGACAATAATCAGGCTTTGAATGCTCTAGAGTTGGAGAAAACTGCAAAATGTCAGAGAAATACTGTAAAAGTGAAGTACTGGAGGAGTAGTGTGATAAATCACTTGTTCTAAGAAACCCAAAAACTAGGTGGCAAACTGTAGACCCTCAAAAATATCTCTTGGAGAGTTTTTTCTGTTTGTGGGTTTTAAAAACATGCTTGCATCAGACTTGGAGAGGGGAGAGCACGGATAGACTGAAGCTTAATGTAAGGAAAGCAAAAACCAAGTTGGGAAGGTGGTCCTGGGACTGCATCCAGGCAGAAAAGGTGAGGGACTGTTAGAGTGAACTATGTTTTCTTTTTGGTTTTCTTGTTTGTTTTTATCAAAGACTGTGTATGATCCATCTGAGTGTGTAATATTTTATAATCCGAGCCTTGAAAGATGTTTTTGTAGTGGAATGAGCAATCATAGAATTGCCTGTTTTGGAAGAGACCCCTTAGGTTATTGAGCCCAACCATAACAATTGGGTTTAGAGGGGCTTCTGAATTGCCAAAATTTACCAATTGGCAGTGTCAGTTGTCAGTAGTAGGAACTCACAAGTAGGTGCCCGTACTGAAAAGGTGAAATACTCTAATTAACTAATTGGACATCAGGCATAAATGTTTCTACTGATATGTAATACTTTGCTGCTACCTTCTCTTTCTTGTTCAGACAGTGTATTTTTTTATTGAAACTGTTCTGTTAAAGCAGTGAATAAATTGCAGGTTGTAAAGAATCTAAAGATCCTTTAGCCTAGTGAATTGAAGGAATACAAAAAGAAAAATAAAAACTCTTTTGTGGGTTCTATTGTGGTCCCCAAGTGAAGAAAATTGACTAGCAAGGTTAAACAGTGAAGGCAATGTGGAGGATAACACCTTGTAAAGGTATGAAGTCTTTGGACAAGTTGTCAGATCTGTTTGAGTAATACTAGTAGGGTAGTATAAGGAAGCATTTGTTTTCTAAATGGAGCTGCAGTGTCCATGGCTGAGAAATAAATGATCATCGGATCAAGTAGTTTAAGTACCTTACTTGCCAGTCATCATTTTAGCTGGCTCAATTGTAGTGTTTGAACTGCTGTGATGTGTCAGTGTTACTGAGAAGGTGAAAACAGTTCTTCGTGTTTGTTTGTGGTCTGCTTAGAAACAAACAACAAAAACCCCTACCACCACCAAAACCCAAACCTGAAACTTTAGAGGTGCATCTTGACAGTGCATGTGAAAGGTGAAAGCTGACTTGGTGAAGCAGGTGCAGCCTAAGAGACTGGGGGGAAAGCTCACTGACTTTAATAACAGCATTTTGAAAATTCAGGGTTCTGAGTGCTTTGTGGTTATCACTGCGTGTATCATTGTGTCATTAGGTCTTTTGATTTCCTCTCTAGTTCTTTGCATACTTGTTTGGCTTTTAATAACTGGCCAACCAATGATACCAAGCTTTTTTCTGAACTAAGAGGTCTGTGTATTTTTAAACTTTTCTGATGAAAAGGATGTCTGTTTGTTCAAGCCTTTTGCTACAAAATGTCTTCATTGACTGTGCTTGTCTTGGCAGTCTTTTTAAAGGTTAATTAATCCTAAAATAAGAGTATGGCACTTCAGGTTCAGTGCTACAACCTAGATGCAAACAACTCTAAAAGGATGTGTGAATGCTGAATAACCAGTTATCTCTCTGGAGCGGGCATGTGACCTGGCACGGATTCCAGAGCTGCTGCCACCTCCATTCAGACCCTGGAGCAGATTAAGTTCAAGAATTTTTCCTTCAAGCCTTGTTTATCAAAGACCTATTTGAACTGTGCACAGTCCATGTATTTGGCTTCCATTCAGTGGTAGGAAATGCATGATTGTAAATGAGGTAGCTTTTTATTCAGATGTCTTGGACTTGGCTGAGTTTGTACTTCTGCAGATTTGCTGTTTGCTGGATAATAAGCATGGAGATGTGGTTATTGCTGTCATTATAATTATCATTATCCTCTGTCTTTACTTGAGACATATTTCAGTTTCTCTAGATGATTCCCTTTGAGAAGCAAGTAATTTTGAGTGAATGGTACTGGTGGGGTTTTTTGGTTTGTGTGCTGGGTTTTTTTTTCCCAACTGCACATGTTCAACTTCATTCTTGGGTTGTGATGCCATGAAAAGCCAAAATCAAAGCTCAATAGCCTTGGTGCCTATGGAGCACCATAGTCTTTATTGCAGTGTGGGGCAGCACAGGGGTTTGCTCCTCCAAATGTGAGCACCGTAAAGGGTCAGTGACACAGCTTTTATACAAGACATGTATGCCTAATCATAAAATAGGATTTCCAAGAAATGGTTCATTTTTGTATTTTGAGAGCTCATTATCACCTTCCCATCTACCCCACCCTGATAATCTCTTGGTGGGCTTCAAAGACGTTTGATGGCCACTTCCTTCATTTACTCCTCGATATCACAGGTCCTTTTGGTGAGCTTTAGCTTTTGTTTTGTTAGCAAAGCCACGGAGCTGGTTCTGCAGACTTGGGGTGCCCTTCTGTTCTTCCTCTTTATCTCACTCCCTTCTTAGAGATAAGTTGTCTCTCCTGAGGTATCACAATGCACACAGTGTGCTAAAGTTGTCCTTGAGGCATAACTTTGCACATCCTTTGCATAGTTTGTTGCTGACAAACTAATATCACAGTGTCCCCCTCCTTCAGTTGCAGCAGGTAATAAGTGCCCATTTAACTGGTGCTGCACTGGTCAGTGTAGATGGCATACTTTGTATAGGGAAAACTGGCTCTTTATCTGTTGTCGCAGTATTTATGCTGTTTTTACATTAACATATCACAGCTACTGTGGAGGTGGAACAAAACCCAGTTGTACTGAGGTGTTGAAACTGAGTGGGAGGGAGGGAAGGACTTGAGGCTAGCCTGGTCCCATTGACTACACACCTATTAGCAGTTAGCGCAGTAAATGCACATGTCTTCTGGTATAGTGTGATCCAAAGTGAGTCCTGTTACATGCTCCCAAGGCTATTCTGTAATACAAACCAGAAGGTAGTAAGTGGAAATTATCAGAAGAGAATCAGAAAGGTTGCTTCAAAAGCACTTTCCTGTGTCAGTTAAAATGCTGATTTAGAAACAACCCTCTTTGCTGGTTTAGAGTAGGCTGAAGAGAACACAAAGCATCACATGGTGGTGATGTGAAGGGAGAAGGGAAGGCCTTTGAAACTTCTTTTCCTGTGGACTGACTGGGTGGTGTTGGGGTTCTCGTTCTGTGACAGACTAGGTGTATTGTTACCTGTTCAAAAAATGTGTTAAACTGTGATATGCTGGAACTGAGTTGTGACTCTTCATAGGTACCTCTGCTTCCAGGACTTCCCTCCCTCTTCACCACCACCCACCCTGAAGATTACTTGTTGAAGCGATTCTGAGAAAGACACCAGTAATGTTTGAGGCCACGGTCACCTCATCAAGTAGAGGCAATCAGTGTCTGTATCGTCAGCTTCCACATTATTTTGGTGCAGGGTTTTAGACACATAAATGCATGCTGTGGTTCCCACAGTTTCTTCCACAGAAACACCAGTTGCACAACCTTCTTTAGAAGCAAAACCCAAGGCCAAATACTGTCATGGCTCATTAGTCATTATAGAACCATGTGTGGAAAGGGTTTAGTGAAGTCTTCAGACCAGACTGCTTTAATCTGAGGAGTCTAAAGAAAAATCTGCTAAGCTTCTTTTGTTTCAAATATATTCAATAAATATATGTGCTTGTGCAGTTTATGAACTGGATTTTTCATTTAAAAAAAAGCCACTTAAATTTCACATAACAGAGGAGAACAAAGGGGTTCAGAAATGGTTCTGATTTCAGTTTTGTGGTATATTTTCTGTGCCGGATGCCAGCCACAGCTGTGTTTATCATCTGCCACCTTGCAATATACCATATTTCTAACAAGCATTTTAGTTCTTAGAAATTGGAGATGACATCACTGTCCTGTCATTCACATGCTTCATTGCTAGGCAACAGTTAAATGTAATTCCATTGTTCAGTGATACTACTCTGAATCTTTGCTTTGTGTACAGAAATTGTATGTCTGCATTTTGCTGTGTTGTACCTAACGTGGCAGGATTTGTATAGTTGGATTAGCATTTCCACGGCTTTTGTGCAAAAGGGCGACTTTGTAATAGCTTGTTCACTAGAGATTTTCTTGTCTGGAGAAGATGTTTTGCTGTTGGTCTTTGACCATTACTGAATTTTCAGTTTCATTACTGTTATGTCGACATAGCACCTTTTATTGGGTGAATGTGAGCCTCCTGGATGCTTTGAAGATTCCTGTGGCATACATGCTTACCTTCGCTGCAGTAAGAGAGGCAAAAAGGTGAAATATATCGCTCAAATCCATGTAGAATTGATGGTACTTTTGAGTTGGCTCTTAATACCTTTTTCTTTGACATAGTGCTGCAGGCGATATTCCATTTGGAAAGTAGTTTTCTTGTAGTCTTTAAGCAGTGTTGTTTTATAGGAAACAGGTGCAGTAATATTCCAGTGCTTTTAGTATATAGCAGCAAACAGTGCTGAAATACTGGGTACCAGTCATCTTATGGCTTGTCTTGTTTTGTGCCACACTGAACAGGTTGCCTGGGGGGCTGTGGAATCACCATCCTTAGATTTCCAAGACTTTAGGCAAAGCCTTGAGGAACCTGGTCTTAAGGCATTGTATACCTAGTTGTTGAGCAGCAAACAGGACTAAATGATCTCCTTGAGGTCTCTTCTGGCCTGAATTATTGACTATACAATAGCATGACCTGGCCTTGTAGAATTATAGCTACTGGAACTAGCTGTATGTCTGTCTGTCCACCCTCCTCTTCGCAGTGCGACAACAGAGGTAGGTACAAGGGCCCTGAGTGGGAAGGGAGAGACAAGAGGCAGCCTGAAATCTTATTCCTCAGATCAGAGCATGTCGTATTCCATTGGTGTCCAGGGTATGGATCGGATTGTAATGGAGACACTACTGTTCACAGCAGAACGAAATGCCCCAGATCATAGTGTAGTTGTTGTATCTTCCAAGTGGATTGGTTTAGCTTAGCCTTATACTGGGACATGAGGAAGGTGTGTCATGAAATACTCAAATTATATTGTCCATCACTGCAGATCACTTGAAATATAAATGCTTCATTTTAATATATATCAGGACCATTCCATTCTGCAGCAAGCCTGAAGGCAGTTATGAAAGACACTTGTAAAGCAGAAATTGATAAGACCCTTTTATTTTGAAATGTGTGTATGTTAGCTGGCTCTTCAGGCAGCAGCTGTCTGTCCTTTGCTAGGCCTGCTCAGCTTAAAGTTAATGGGGGTATTGATGTGTTGGGATCCTTGGAACTGTCAGAGAGGTGAGGTCATACCAGACTGATATAAGTGCTTTGTCTTGATGCGGTAAATCTATATAGTGGCAGATCCATCCTATAGGTCTTACTTACAAATCCCTTCACGTTACTGCTTGTTTAGTAAAGACCATTTGGTACAGTGATCCTTCTGAGAACATCTCTTCAACTGGAAAGTTTTGTGGGATGTGTCTCCAGGCATGTGATGCTGCCTTTTAATAATTGGTGGTTTGCTCCTACCTATCTCAGTGGAATTAGATTTTTCCAGGGCTGTGGATACTTCAGAAAGGTGGCTGTTTCTAGCAGTTCATCTTTCCCTACAGAGGCTGAAGTATTCAATGTGTATCTATTCTGTTCTAACATTAATTTATAGGTAATAATCAGCAAAATGGAAGAATAGGTAGGTAAATAACAGCATACCTAAAAACTGCATATATACTCTGAAAAGCTGTTGAATAGGAAATAACTTCCCGCTTGCATGGGCTGGAATCCTGTTCTCAAAATTACAAGACAGTTTGTGAATGTTAGACCACATGGAAAGTGTAGCTTGCAGCATGGGAAGTAAGTATTTGAGAACAGGGAGCAAGATTTGGTTTACCCTTGTTTCTTGACCAACTGCCTCAGAAGACTTTAACAGTGTAGTCAGAATTAAATCTGCCTAGATTAAATGTAGTTGGAAAACTACTGGCTAGCCTTCATTTGCTATGTTCGTAAGAAACATTTGCTATAACCTAGCAAAGATGTGTAAATTTAAAAAAAACCCCACCAAAACTCCCCAAAAAACCCAACACCCCACTGATTTCTGAGGAGGTCTACTTTATGGTGTTTGATAAATAAATGTTGTGAAGTAGCCTTGCTGAAAGTAGTCTTGCTGAAAGGAGGGTTTGGTGTTCAAAGAAACTCACCTCAGTTCCTGTGTCTGTTGTAGGCAGCAGCAGGCATACTGTGCTACGTGGGAGCCTATGTTTTCATCACATACGATGACTACGATCACTTCTTTGAAGACGTGTACACACTAATTCCAGCAGTTATCATCATAGCTGTGGGAACACTTCTTTTTATTATTGGACTTATTGGGTGCTGTGCTACAATCAGAGAAAGTCGCTGCGGACTCGCTACGGTAAGTTGCAGTGTTTTCTATAATGGTGTTTGCCTGTTGTATGTTTGGCCACCTTCCCTTTTAATAAACTTCTAATTATTAAAACTTTTTCTAATCTTATTTTATGGCCTTAAAGGTTTTCCCCATATATTTTGTTACAAAATACCATTTGAATTCTCTGTTCTGAGTAACGGTGTTAAATTAGCCAGTTCTGGCAGCAACAGGCTCCTCAGCTGTACTTCAGAGCTGTGGTCATCTCATTAAAAAAAACTGTCATTAAGTCATAACAGGTTTTGATGTCTCATTCTTTTCTGGGTGAAAAGCTGAAATTGGACAGAGAAAGGTGAACCCCGCGGAGCCTTCTTGTTTGGAGTATCTTGCATCAAGGTTAACCAAGGGTTATTAGGATGCCTAAATATCTTTATCTATGGCTTAATTTGGACACTATGTTTGCAATATTTTGTCAAGTGTTTCCAAGCGTTTTAACTATAATTTCAGCTAGAGAACTAGGTAGGAAATAAGAGGAGCCAGCACTTAAATTGTCCCTCCTGAGTTTTTGGCGGGGTGGTTGGTTGGATACTCTGTAGGCTTCTCCGGGTTAAGATGGGATTTTAAATGATTCTGACAAAGTACAGCAAGAAAAATGCATAGCTTGCTGTGTTAGTTACAGGGCTTAATCTGAGGAAACACTCTCTCAGTCCATCTACCACTCCTAGTAACAGTCTGTGTAGCTTCACTGATGTGGCACTCATATTTATCTATCTAACAGAAGATTTAGAGAAACACTTGATTAAGGCACTTGAGTGTGTTGTTTTCAGTCCTAGTGGTCAGCACTGCCTGGCTGGGTAGCTGTTCAGTGTTCAAGCTTCACCAAGTAATAAGATTTCTTGAATTAAGTTAATTCTAGGATCATTTGGTCATCTTAATTGCCTGCTATAAGTGATCTGTAAATCAGAGCATTATGTGAAAAATCAGTTAAATGGCAAAATCTACATGGAGATTTTCAGAAAGCAAACGGGTAAAACTGTTTGCACAAACACTCTTGATTTGTATTTTACAGTTTGTGATCATCCTGCTCTTGGTTTTTATCACTGAAGTTGTGGTGGTGGTTCTTGGATACATCTATAGAGCTAAGGTAACAACTTCTCTATTTCAATAGATGTTTTGTGGACTGTGACCAAAATACAGAGGTGTAGTCTTCACTCTGTTTGATTCTGGGTATTTGTTAAGGGAATAAAACCAAAACTACTTAGTGGGTTAATTTGAGATACTGGTATCTTAGAAGAATATCAATGTTCTACATTTTAAGCAAAGCAGAAAGTTTTCTTGTCGGCAAAAATCTAGCTGGGATGTATTATTAACAGTTGAACAGTAGAAGGGAGTCACAGTAATTGGTACCTCTCCATTTTCCAGATGGTCTTCTAATTTATTTATGCCTTGACTTTGTGAATGATTTAGGTTGCACAATATTTGAACACAGGGCATATTGTTTTGATATGCAATAATTTAAATATCTTCTGTTTTGGTATGCAAACTAACGCTGCATAATAATAAAACCACATTGAATGTGTTAATGTGTACTGGCTAGCTTTATATGGGTTGTTGACAAGGGTTAAATTATGACTTTTCCCACTGTTTAATGGAAGAGACAGGGACAGGACCAGAAAAGAAGAAATGGTGTTTCTACTGGTATAATATGTGGCAGAAATGTACTATGTGATATTGGGGAGACTACAGTGTAACTTGAAGCAATGACATTACTTATGTGCACCACTTCACTGGCTTTTGATACATCTGTATCTAAATTTTTTCAAGAACTTGGTAGAGAAGACATTATTAGCTGAGATGTGCAGTATGATCGCATTATAGGGCGCTCCAGTGATGTCTTAGGAGCTAGCTGAACTACACCACTATTAACCTTTCTTTGGCCTTCAGTGTTCATGCAAACAATACAGGTCTTACTAGTTCAGTGTTCTCTCCTGCTTGCCTTCTCCTGCTATCCTGGAAGAAATGGCAAGATGACCATTAAGGAAAAATCTAGAATTTTTTCTTGGTTTCAAAGGAAAGCTGCCTTGAGTAAGCAGCTAATGAGAGGACCTTGAATAATGCATTGTAAACATGACTTAACAGCTAGAATAGGTTGTTTCAATGGAAATGTTCTATTGTCAATGCTTAAATTGACAATTTATTTTTCTCACATTTGGCCAGTGCATTAGGAGGATATTTTGGAACTGTGTAGTAGAAACAGCTCAGGAGAACGGTACAGTTTCTGGGGAGTGGGAAACATGTTAAGTTCTTGCATATTAACTTGAATGGTCGCTTTCTGCTCTGATACTTGCAGAGGTGTTGTGCATTACAGTGTAGTTATTCAGGAATTACCGTGGATCTGATGTGGACTAAGCTGTGGTCATTCAAGACTATGTTCCAGTCTTGAAGCAGCTTGCTTGTTTCCAGCATTCAGAGCAGATCAAAGCAGATGGGTAGATCTGTTTTCCCTAGCCCATTTGAAATTCTACACTTGAAACACTTCAAATTTAGACTGGTTCCAGCAGTGTGTTCCTGATGCCTTTCATTTTTTTTTGTCTTGCTACCATACCATGCATACCTACACAGCTGCAGGTAATGTGGGGTCAGAGCTTGGGGGAAGAGGGAAGGTAGTCTCTTTTTGGTGACAGCATGGTCTTATGTTAAGCCATTTGTGGGAACCAGCATTTTGAAACTAAATCTTTTGAAAGGACAGACAGGTTTCATTAGTAAAAATGGCAGGTTCCTACTAGTCTGCAGTACTTAGTGTCTTGAACTATTGTTATCAAGTGCAGCAGGATGTCAGTAATAAATTTATTACTAGTGAACCAGGAGGTGAAATCTGCTTAGATTTCTGATTATTTTTGCCAGGATAAGTGAGGTGGCTTTGTGCTTTCATAGAAGCACATGGAAGCTTTGCTAAGTCTGTTCTGTTTCTGACATAGATCTGTGGGATTTCTTTTGTTGTGTTTTTTTTAAAAACCACCCAAATTGAATTAAATCACTTGAGTGTTGACTGTGCAAACTCCCAAATAAAACTTTACAAGCAAAAGAAAAGATTGAAGTTGTGGCAGTTAAAGCTGTTACCAAGTGAAACTTGAGTATAACATTGTCTCAAGAAAGTGGCCTTGTGGCCTTTTTAGAGGCAATGATCTCCAAATGGCTTGCTTTGCCAAAGTACCCCTGTAAACCTGTGCATGTGGATCAGATTCAGGCCCTTCCTCCTTCAGCACAGCATGAAACATGCCTGGGTCACTTGTGATGGGGAGTGACCTGCGGCAGCACCTGCTAGTTTGACTCTTTACCAGTACAAGTGAGGCTGTTGGTAAATGACAGTAGGGATTAAGCAGGCTGTCAGTTGGCCAAGGACTTACTGGCTTTTTTCCCCTGGGTGCAGTAGTTGACTCCATTTTTCATAATACCTGCCAGTTAGCTAGAATTAGTGACTTCTGTTTGTGTTGTATGTAATTTGCATGGCTTTCAGGCATAATGTTGCCCTAATTGAATGATAAGCCAAATTATATACAAGCAAGCTCTGAAATAAATAATTTAAGAACCTATATGACAAATGGAACAACTGTTTTGTTTATGAATAGGAGCTGTAAATCTCATTAGTTAAATCATCTAACAATTGGTTTCAAGCTAGTCTGAAACAAGTTGCCAGGCTAAATTGACTTTTACTTGTATCTATCTTGATACAGATTTACCTGTAAAGATAACTGGCGTTTCTTGGGTGGGGGGAATGAAGCTTGTGCTATTGCTACAGAAGGTTCTTCTGTTAAAGAAGCGTTTAAGGAAACAATGTGTTGGCGAGACCTTCCTACTGTAACTTGCAGATCTAAAGAATACATTTGCTTAGTTAATGCTCAGCCCTAAGAGTACATTCCTAGCACACAGTTTCTGTTAGATGGGATAGAAAAAGAAAAATCAGTTCCGAGTTAATCTTACTGTTGCACAAATGTTTAGCTGCACCAAACTTCCTGTGCATTTCAGTAACAGTTTACAGCAAGACACATTACTTAACAGGTTCTAGCAAGACTTTGTCCAAAATGGGCATTGCATGACTCCTTTTCAGGGAAAAAAGTGATGATTCTTGGGTGGTATCCATTTCTAACACGTGTACTTGACAGCATCTTTAGCAGCTTGACTCATCTGCTTTAGGAGCTATTCCAGTAGCTGTTGCTAAGTACCATGTACTGGTACTGCCATCAATGCTTCTCAGGAAGTGTAGGGGGGACTGGGACTGAACAGAGTTTGATCACTGTGGGGTAGTCAGCCAAAAACCTAATCTTTGTGAATTTACCTGTGTTTCCATGAGAAAGGGGGCTCAAGTGCTACAGCTTACATCCTTGTGGTCCCAAAGGGAACGAGTTAGCCCAGATGGTTAAGACTGGTTTTAGTTTGGAACATTGAAGGAGTAGGAGGATGTGGAAGGGTGAATGCATGCACTTATGGAGAGCCCTTTTAACATCATGGAATGTCTGCCGCAGTGTCATAAAACCAATTTCCTTTCTGATATGAGTTGCAAAGCTACTCTCCCTCAGATCTTACTGAAGATGGCTGCTTGAGTTGTTTTTTTTCTTGCCCATTAGCTGCAAGCTAGCAACATTTGCAAATGTCAGTATAACTTCTAAGACGCTGCACCACCACAGTGTGCTGATTTCAGGTGATAAGTAATTACTGTGGTTTCCTGAAATGCTGTAATTAAAAGTGAAATAACTTTACCTAGACCTGTACTATTTCTGTTGGAGTGCTAATGCAGATGCTCTCCTAATACTTTGCAGGTGGAGGATGAAGTTGATCACAGCATTCGGAAAGTATACAATGGGTACAATGGGACAAATCCTGATGCAGCCAGTCGTGCTATTGACTATGTACAAAGGCAGGTGAGATGGCAAGGCCTCTGGGAACTCATGACTCCTACTGGTGACTGGTCAATAAATAGCTTAACTCAGTTAAAATTAGTAGAATTATGTTATTGATGGTGGGGAGATGCATTTCGTGTAATTGTCTGTCTGTGAAATGGTGTTTGGATTGAAATATTTAGGATTTATGTATTGTTATCCAGTGGAATGTAATCTTAATATGCTTGTGCTCTGGTATTGCAGTAGGAATTGCTCTTATCCCTCTTTGACTGATAAACACCTGGCTCTTTACCTGTATGATTTTTCAGTTGCGCTGCTGTGGGATCCACAACTATTCAGACTGGGAGAACACTGTCTGGTTCAAACAAACTAAAAATAACAGTGTGCCACTTAGCTGTTGCAAAGCAGCCCTCAGCAATTGTACTGGCAGTTTGACCCGCCCAATGGACCTGTATTCTGAGGTAAGAGAACCAAATGAAGCTACTAGCTTTTGCTGGCAATCATTTACATTTATTTAGTGGGAATGTAGTCTTGGGTGTGTTGACTTTAACAGGAAATAAACATGTTTTTTAGAGGGGAGAAAGAACCATCTCCTCTTAATCTGTGATGTATGAATTAAGGACGAGTTTAGTGGTTGAATTATCTTTCCACCCTGTTTGACTCTGGGTTTTTTTGGTGTGTGTCTAAATGTGCTTGCAGTGTGGATACATAAGAAGTCTATTTGTTTCAGGGGTGTGAGGCTCTGGTTGTAAAGAAACTTCAAGAGATCATGATGTATGTCATCTGGGCAGCACTAGCATTTGCTGCTATTCAGGTAAGAGAATATTCTTCAGCTGCATGCTTTCTCTCAAACTTTCTCCTAAGCTGCCCACCAGGTTCTTACAGGTATTTGCTGGAGGATGATAGTTTTGCTTCCCCCTCAACTTGAGGGTAAATCAGACACACACTTTAACACACAATGTCTCGACTGTGCACACTCTAAAAACTACAGCTCTGTGGAGTTACATTCCATTAGATTTGAAGGCAGCTGAACAGTCAGTGTGACATGCAGTAATCGGCTAGAATCTAAATGATAAATTATTTCTTGAAAACTAATGATTTAAGTGTTCAGTATCATGAATGTGCTCTGATGGCACAGGATTTGGTTAGTACTTAATTTTGAACTTGAAAACAGGTACCTTGTACTTCATGCTACCTTAGAGGTACACCAGTTTAACTGTGCTTCATGGTATACAAATAATGTTACGACCACCCAGGAGGTAAACCAGGGGTTCTGATAACATGCTCTTGTTTGAGTCTTGTTCTTTGTGTTGTGGCCTGAAGATATCTTGGTTTCTGAACTTAAACCAAAAGAGGAGTTCTGAACTGGGGACCCTGCCTACTGCACTTACTGTAACTGAGGAAATAGACTAATGTGTATCTCCATATTTATTTGGATTTAAAAAAAAGACTAGGCCCATCTTCTAAGCATATCTGTAAAATTGGTATTTTGAATGCTTGTCAATTTGGCAGGCTTAGTACATAATCACATTATTTTCATTGTGCCAGTGTTCCAACCTCTGAGAAATGCAGTATGTATGCTGAATCCCAGGAGACTTGACAACTCATTCAAATGTTATTTTTGTGCCCCCAATGCCATGTGAGTTCAGAAAACATACCGAGTCAGGTGGTGTATACAGTTTTCTTTTCGAAGACAGATTTAGAGATGTAGTTTGTTTGTAAACAGTCTCATCAAAACATGGTCACACTTCAATCTCAATGCTATGAGGATATATGCTCATAGGTAACACTGTTTGCAGTCGTATTGGTAAAGAGTCCAGAACGAAATTCTGTCAGCTGTGGAACTTTACATTTAAGATGCCTGCTCAGTCTTCTGAAATGAAGTTGTCTTTTAATGCCATTCTTAAAGCCTTAACTATAAAAGGAATATTTAGTCGGCTTGAACACTGAAATATATTTGTGTAAATGAAAATATTTACCATAACCATGGTTACTGTGGCAGACTTTTTATGTAGGAAAAAAAGTATATTATGAGTCTAGGTGAGCTGAATCCCAAGCAGAGGCATTATTCCTGGTTTTGGAGTTTGCAGGCTGATTAACAGGTCTGCCACAATTTGCAGCACAGTTATAATCCTCTCTGGGATTAGGGTGGAATTTGACACGAGCTTGCGATGGAAATGTGGCTGCTTGCAGCCTTCTGTTAATCTGGCTCATCAATTCTAGGCAAACATGTTAGTTGTACCCCTTCTGCAGTGGGTGTTTTTTGATTTGTCTCCACATGTCAGTAATCAAGCTATTGGCAGAAAGTACATGTTGTATAAACACTTTGTCAAGAACCAAAGAACATCAGAGAAATTTCTTTGCTAGTGCTGCAGTACAACACTTGAAAATCCTTTTTTTGCTTAAAATTAAAACAAGCTGTGTGATACCTGTTTAGATAAATACAGAATATGTAGTGTTTGAAATAGCCTTGCAATTTGTCTAATAGTATTCGGTGAGTGTTAATTACATTTGTCTGTTGGAGGTCATATTCTCGTATGCTTTCTCCACAGCTCAAATGGTTGTAAACTCACGTTTTAAAAGACCTTAGTTTCAGTTAATTTGATATTAAACCATATTCAAACTATTCCATTATTTATCTCCTGCAACTTAAGACATAAGTTGTGACATCCTCTTATTTTTAATACAGAATTTAAGTTTGTACTTAGTGTGATTCTCAGCAAAACAGTCTGTGGGCTTGTTGATAGGGAGGTTAGAATGTAAACTTCAGCAGATGGCCTGTAACCTAGGTCATGGCCTGTAAACTTAGAGGAGTAATTATGTTTTTCTTACCTCTTGGTGAATTTAACTACATTTCCTATCCTACTGCAGAGTCCACTGTGAATTGATTGGGGTTCTGTATGCTACACGATAAGACTGTCCAAAGCTAATTATCTCTAATAGGTTCAATTTGTTGGATGTAAGCTTTGGTACTCTTTAAAATAAAAAGACTGAGGAGAAATTTTGCAAAGCTTGGAATTTGTGGAAAGCTTAGTCTTCATGGAAGTAATTTTTGGTATGTTTGTATTTCCGTTACCATGGGAATATTCTAGTGTGCTGAAATTCCCTGGTCCCAACCACAGCGACAGGACAGCACTACTCATAAAGAGAAGGCAAACTGAAGGGAGCAAAGGTGGTGTTGCAGTGCAGCAGAAATGCTGCTTGATGAGCTGCAGAGGTTGTTCTTTAAGATAGCTTTTTTTAGTCAGCAATCATTTCCAAGGTGCTGAGTTTTGCATATATTTACAGAACCAGTGAGCTGTTCTGTACAAAGGCAGATTGGTGGAAGTAAATAGAATGTAGATAGTGCTAGCAGAGATTTTTTTATTTAAAAAGCACACAGAAACACGCAAAAAAAAAATTCCCAAAATAAACCTTCTGTGGGATACCAGTCTAAACTTTTCTGAAAGTAGAAGATGGGGAATGCATGGATCCTTCCTCAACACAGACTTCCAAAATGTTAACTTCACAACGTTAAGTAGCAACTGAGGATCAGAATCAAATGCCTTAGACAAAGTTTTAGAGGTCCTATGGTTTTAAAAAATGGCATACTAAGTAATTCCTGTAGAGAAGGTTGACACAGACTTTTGCTTCTCTGTTTACAGTGAATTCTAGGAATATGCTTACTGGCCTCCTAAGAGATAGAAATGGTTTAAATAACTCAAAAGCTGATTGCATGAGTTCTTACTAACACTGCCTGATTCACTCAGGATATTCAGTTTATATAGAGTTGTGTACAATATAAAACACCAGTATTCTCTCCATGTCAGTATCTGTAAATGTGATGGAACTACTTTTACTGACTTGAAATACATTGAGAATTAAGAAAATTATTAAAGGAGGGGTGTCTTCTGCAGCACATTCTGTATTTTATTCTCATTTTCAGCTTCAAGTTTTTGTACTTGTGGGCTGCAAGCCACCTTCAGCATTGTGTGGTCACTGACAACTACCATAAACTGTCCATCCCCTGAGTCTAACTTGAGGAGTTTTTAATTGTGGCTATTACATCCTCACTTAGAAGGGCTGTACCCATAAAGAGTCATTCTCTTGTGTGACTGGGTTTTTCCTTACTCTGACACGAATAAAACAACCCAAGCAACCTGATCTCATTGAAGACATCCCTGCTCATTGCAGCTGGGTTAGACTAGATGGCCTCTAAAGGTTTCTTCCAACCCAAACAGTTCTAGGATTCTTTGATAACTTACGACTGTGTGCTGGAACCACCAAGGACTGATGGAAAGAAAGGTGTTGGTTTTACCAACAGGCTGAACTGCTGTATGCTGGGTTACTCTCTCTGTGCTTTTTTGAACATGAGGCAGTTTCAGCTATAGATCCAAAGCAGATAATGCACTCCAGAATAATATTAAACCTTACAGCTTGTTCCTTTCCAGGAAATGAAAAGGTTGTTGCCTCTTTCATCACTGCTTGCTTAAATGTAGGATTTTGAAAACCTGCTTCAGCCTTTCGGCATACTTATGTTGTATAGACCATCATTTAGTTTTGAAACTTGTTACTGATGTGATGTTTATATCATACTATCAGAAAAAGCTGGTGATTCTCCTTTTGTCCTAGTGCTGTTTTCACTACAGCAAATGTATCAATACTGCAGAAGAAGCTTCACACTCGGTTGCCTGCCCACTTATTTCATTCTTGTTTGCTTTCTGTTCAAAGGGGTTTTGGGGTGGGGTTTTTCAACTTGTTTACCTTCTGGGTGATGCTTTATAATCTTGAGCTTTTACAGGAGCCTCTTGAAATATCTGTGGGTGAACTTTAATGCATATGGCCAAATCAATACAATCTCTTATTTTACTAGAAGCTACTGCCAATTACTGTCAGCCATAGAACACAATGCTGTACCTGATTTTTTTGTAGGTACAGTCTTACTCTACTTTACACATGCAACTTCTGCAATATATCATGCTTTACATCTCTGATTATATTAATCAGATTTAAGTCTTGTGAAATTATACTGAGTGATCATACCCTAAATGCTTGACAAACTTGCCAGCACAGTTGTGGTACTGTGAATTTTAACAGCAGGAAAAATTCTGGAAGTGAATAATTCACATTGGACTTGAGCTTTCTAAATATGGCATGTTAACAGAGATAGAGCATTTGAAAGATTTCAGTAGTCAAGTAGGTTCACAAAACTAAAGTTTTGCTCTTTCTCCTCATAGCCATTAGAGGCTAATGGATTTGAATCTCACTTGGAATTTTTCACGCCACAGACAGTACCTAAAGTCTGTATCTTTCCTAAAAAAAAAATTTCTTTCATCTGAATTAAGGCAGACCCCAAATGGCTGACAAACCAAACTTTTGTTAAAGATGTCCAAGATAGTCTTGCAAGAAAATGAGGCTGGAGTTCTTAGCCGTTGCTTTTGGCAGCAGGAAGTGAAGCTTTTTCAAGAACAATGCATTTGCCATTTACTTTATGGACAATTAGAGTCTTGGGAAGCATGCTGATGATTTCTGTGCTGAGGTTAAATCTCTTGAAGTACCTTCCTTGTACTCAGCTTGTTTTCTTTTTCTCTCCATAGCTTCTGGGCATGTTGTGTGCCTGTATAGTACTATGTAGGAGGAGTCGGGATCCTGCCTACGAACTTCTCATCACTGGTGGAACCTATGCCTAGAAGAGAATGCGAACATGCAGCTCAATCTTATCTCACTTTTGTGGAAGGTGAATAGGCCAGGTCTACTGCAATAGCTTTCTTGCCCTGAGCTTAGTCAAAGCACACCTTTCACAGATGAGGACAGCCGTACTGTACACTGGTGATGGGCAAAACAGCTCAGCTTTACACACACCCATATAATTACCTGTGACTTTCACTGTTTTTGCCAGCTATTCATGTATCTAAATGTTTTAGTATACTAGTAAACTTTCTAATTTCAGAACCATTTGCAAGTTAAGTGTAATTTGGTTGATGATATGAAAGTCAAAGGATGTGTGCCTACTTAGGTAGATTACCTCTAAGAATTAACTGGCTGATTCTTGCATATAGAGAGAAGACGTCTTAAACCTTCACTACATGGAACTTTTCTGGCCAAAGTTGTACCAAGGAAGCCAGCTGGATTTGATTTGAAAAAGAAATACTTTAATCTTGCCCCTCACCAGTGTCACTTTTTTTTTTAAAAAAAGCAAAAACTTTTAGGTGAAGTCCATTACAGTTTATACATAAAATTGTAAAAAAAAAAAGACTAACCAAAAGTTTAGCATCATGTGACCGCAGTTTCGACCTTCAAAGATCAAATCTTTCAAACATTAGTGGTTTAAAATGCAAGCTGGCTTTTCAGGAGTATAATGTATGCACTACTGTTCTATAATGAAATACTTCATTTTTCTATGAAGAGCGGTTTTATGTGTTGAGTGAACTGTTAGACTGTAGATCTTAAACTGGTTTGGAAACAACGTAGCCACGTAGAGTAGCAGAGTAGTATGTGAAAGTGATCTCAACTGTAAATAGTAAACCTGATTAAATAAATCTCTGTATATCCTCCCTATAAGCATGTCTGTTCTCTGTTTAAGATTCTAGTGTGCTTGTTCAAACAGTCTGTGTGTGTAGAAGCATAAGCTTTAGTATGAAAGCACCAGGTTTAAGTGGCTTTACACAAATAGATCTGTATTTAATGTTTGGTGGAAGTTTGATTGTATATTCCTATTCTTTGAAACAATACTAGAAAAAACACAGCTCAACAGACTTGGTCAAACGTGGTGGAAAGTTAACATCTTGTGAATACAATTGAGGAAGAATTTGTTGCCCTTCAGTATTGAAGATGAATAGCTTACTCTGAATAGCCATAGTCTTAACTGCTGGATGTTAATCATACATCACTGTGTCTTATGTTATCCAGATGCTTAGTCACTGCTCTGCTTTCCATGCCTTGGTTGCTTTGTACTTTGAAGAAGCCAGGAATGTTGAGAATTTCTACCAGTTGCTTATGTGCTTTATCATGCAAAGTAGTTGTGCTCGCTCAAACTGACATCAACACAATCTTCTCAAATACCCGAAGAAACCTCACTCAGGAAAAGATAATTCTAATAGACATAGTCTGATGTTAAGGCCAGTAGATCTTGGGGGCTGGGGGTGTTAAGTTTCTCAGATGTTACACTGCCTTAGATGTTGCATTAATTTCTATAGGTGGGTTTCAGATGATCATAGAATCATAGAATGGTCTGGGTTGGAAGGGACCCCAAGGATCATAGAGCTCCAAATCCCCTGCCACAGGCAGGTCCACCAACCTCCAAGCCTGGAGCTACACAAGGTTGCCGAGGGCCCCATCCAACCTGGCCTTGAACACTTCCAGGGATGGGGCATCCACCAGCTCTCTGAGCAGCCTGTTCTAGCACCTCGTCACTCTTTCTGTAAAAAACTTCCCCCTAATATCTAATCTGAACCTTCCTTCCTTTAGCTTTAATCCATTCCCCCTTGTCCTGCCATTGTCTACCCTTTTAAAAAGTTGAATCCCCTTCTGTTTATACGCTCCCTTCAGGTACCGGAAGGCTGCAATGAGGTCCCCCTGCAGCTTTCTCTTCTGCTGGCTGAACAAGCCCATTTCCCCCAGCCTCTCTTTGTAGGGGAGGTGCTCCAGCCTTCTAATCATCTTTGTGCCCCTCCTCTGATATGCCCTTGGGGCTGGATTTTCATTCTTAGTATGGTATGTGGCTTAACCTGAAAGGCCTCCTGGGACTGTGGTGTTAAATTTCCCACAGGTGGTAGCAAGCCTGCTCATAGAATCTGCCATCAGAAGCAATGACAAATTTCATTATGTGCATCAGTTTTTATTGCATACTATAGATATGCTTGTTAATATCTTGGGCTAATAAGATCAAGACAACCCTAGCCTGTACAGGTTATGGGTAAGGGAAGGTTTGAAAACAAGACTTTTGTGTTGCACAAACGCAGCTAAGGATGTTTTGAAGAGTAGTTACTTCTTGCTGCAAGGCAGAAAGAAGCTACACAGGCAAGAGCCTGACTACCTCCTGAAGTGAGGATAGTTCTGGAGAGATTACAGTCTGTGTACTTGGTGATCTTGCTGGAAGACATGGATTAGAAGGAAACTTGACTTAACAGTGTAGTATCATGTAGACTGGGGAAGTGTGATGGATTCATACTCCAGTAAGGAGGCATGTGCAAGTTCTTATGTAGGGATTGAGGTGATAATGATTTATGCCACCTCACTTGCAGTTATGTAGACTCCCTGAATTCTGAAGGTGATGAGAAGTCAGGCAGCTTAAAGAGATTTCTGGTTCAGTATAGTTTAGCCTACTTGGTGCTGAATATTGCTGTAGTGCTAGGAGCCTTGGATTGGGTATAAATCTATTTTCTTTAGAATTCCAGAATCTTCAGCCCAGTAGAAAAGGAGACAGTTCGATATGAAAGGTGGACAGACAAGCATGAGGCTTACCTAGCTGAGGCTTGTTTATCTGCATCTGGCTGAAAGCTTTGATCAGTAAAAGCAAACAGATTGTTCTGCTTGTTAAGGTGTGTTGCAGAGTGTAACAATGCAGGCATAGTTAGTTGCACCCATTCATGGAAGTGCTGTTCTGTGTACCTGTGTCAGTAAAATGGGGCTTATTTAGCATTTAACTTCACCTGCAGTAGAGCAGCACAATATTTGAGTGAATATACAGAGAGAGCTTACTCCATGTTAATATATTAAACTACTAGTATTAAAACATGTCTCTGCTGAGCTTCTTGCCACTCATGAGAGGAGTACAGACCCTTGATTTCTCCTAGAACTGAAGTATATGCGTCTCCCAAAGGGTGTTTGTGTCTGAGAAGAGTTTCTTGACTTGTCTTCTGGCTGACTCTCCACAAATGGTGCATCCAGGCTGCATGCTGCTCTTAATAAAGCTCTGCTCTTAAGGAACTATTCATGTGCTAAGAAAAATGATAGTAGAAAATTAAATTTCTGTCCTGTGTGTGAGTGTTATTGCAAACTGTCTCTCTTCTAGGGAGCTGGTGAAGCCATGTGCCATCCTGCTTCACTTGTCATTCAGTCTAAGCAAGGTTTGCATCCTAGCCTTTCCTTCACCTGAGGCAGAAGGTGCACGTTGCAATGAGATTTTTGGGTTGTACATTTAGAATGGGGTTTTGCTGTTGAGTAAGGAACATGTTAGTAAAAAAAGTCTAACCAGCATTGGGCTGTCTGTCAAGTAACACTGCAATAAGCAGGTTTTCTGCTTTTAAGCTACCTATACTGGGACTCCTTCCTCTTAAATGAAGTTATACCATAATGAAACTTGGGCTCCTGTAAACATTCAAAGCAATATTTTTCAATGGGGACTTCATTGTCATAATGAACAACACAAAAAATAAACCAGGAAAAAAGTAAAAGCTTTTAGGTGTGAGCAAGATGGAAAGTTCTTTTTCCTTCTCCTATGTTGTCTGTAGCTGGTGGCTTTTCTTGTGGTTTATGTTGAACCCTGTTCAGCACAGGGCTTTAATCTGCTCTGAAGTATTAAGTTACCTCCGCTAGCTAGTTTGAGATAAGCTCAGGTATCAAAGGCAACTGAGCCATAGCAGCATGCAGTTTAGTAAGGGCCTTTTTAATCCTAGTGAGAAAAACACAATAAATCAGCCTGAGCTTAATTAGTGTGGGTCCATCACACTCATTCCAGTGCCAGCTAGTTTGGTTTGCTCAATAATGCTGTAGTTTTCAGTGGAGACTCAATCTGAGCCATGTGATAATTTGACTTGCTCAGCATCTATGGTCTGCACTATTACCCTTTACCGTTCTCATTGCCCCTTTTGATTTGTTTCCCTGCCTAGTTTACACTGAAACTGAAGTTTGAGCACCATTCTCATTACTGTTTTAAATACAAATTCTTAGGTTCACTTTCAACTTTAGCATCACCACCTTCTTCTGGCATGTGTATATTAACTACTCTTAAAAGGTTAGTGTTCTAGCAAAGGAAAGAGGAAGTTTTTTCCCTTCATCTTTGTGGACATCTTGTCTGTTTGAAGAATGTTTCCTGTGACTGTTGAAAGAAAAAAAAATCATGAGCTTAAATTGCAGCAAGTAAAATGCAGTTGATACACATCAGGAAGTAGGTTTTTCTCTTACTGACAGAATGAATAAACTTTGGATTGCATTGGATGAAAATGTCAGTCCCACTGTTAATTCAGCCTTTCTAATATGCTCATATATGTTGGTGCACTTTAGAGGACAGGGGGGACTTAGTTTCATTCCAGCTCTTTTTTCTGTCACTGCTGTGTCTGATATTTTCGGTTCCTGTTTGGATTTCCTCTTGGCTATCCTGTAGCTGGGTTTAAGGCAATCCTGCTGCTTTTTTTGCAAGAAAAATATTACATTTCTTAGTTTTTAGATGTGACTGTTCCCAGTTGGTTTCTTCTATGTATTTAATTTCTTTTGAATACACAATATGTAGGAGGATCCTACTTAATCTGATGTGATTCTTCTGTAGCAGAGCCTACCAAAATCTAGCTGTTGCAGTAAGGTCTTACAGCATAGGAAATCCAGAACCAATAAATAATTTTTGTGCCCTGTAGATAGGCTTTGATAGAAGCTGTGCAGGCCCGATTACACGGTAGTGCATTGATTACATTTTCATGTTTCATTACGTTGTCAAATGCTGATAATGCTATCTGTGGAGTTGAGCCACTACTTTTCAGCCAGTGAAGTCGTTAATACTAGCCACAGTGGGTGATTTGGGGAGGGAGAAGGGTTGGTGTCTTTATTTCAGGGGGTGGCTGGGTCTGTTCTGCTTGGCAGTGCTTGGATTTCCAGCTTCAGGCAGCTAGCAGTGTGTTTCCTTGGCCCTATCTGCGCAGCTGAAGTGGCTGCTCATCTAGCCTCGTGGGTCTGGTGCCTTCTGCTGAAGGCATGAGGAGCTCTCGGTGCAGACTGCACATGGAACACAAGCATGTAGCTTGCCTGCAGCAGTGAGCCTGACCTGATCCAGGCTGCTTAACACGTGGGATTAGAATTGCCTTAAGGGTGTTTTTAAATTGAGCTTTGTTTCTTCTTGCAGCAATTAAAATGACTTCAGTACTTCACAGTGTAAGTCCTGTGCTTTGCTGCCTTTCAGCAACCTACTATGAGGCTCATGAGAATTAGAGAATCTCCTTCAGACTGTCGTCCAGTGAGGCATGATCAGGTGTTTGTCTTATCAAATGGGGGGAAAATGGTCTAACGAACTCAATTTAACAGAATGAAAAAGAAAAATAAATAATCTGCCTTTATAGAAAAAGGACAGCTCATGAGATTTCTCAGTACTTGGAGTTTCAGATGAGGTTTGAGGTAAGTACTTGTGATAATAGTGTTAGTGATAGCCTCCACAATATGGAGTGAGTGGATCTTGAAACTGACTTAATCTTAGGCCTGAGATAAATCCCTCTGAAATGCAGTAGAAGTCCTTGAACTGCAGTGGGTCCTTGCTGTGACTGCAGTAAGCTCTGCTGGATGTGTGCCTGGTAGCAGTTGTTGTTTCCCTCCGTGCCTAGACTCCAGGATAGCTGCTCAGCTGTACTTTGCGTGGTGTATTTACACTGCAGAAATGTATCAAATATGGTTTACCCATAATCTGAAAGCATGGCCAGGTTTTGTAGACCAAACTTAGATGTGAACTTTAACCATGCAAACGAGAGATTATCAGCTGGAGTGTGGTGACCTGACAGACTCATGTAGTGATTGTGCTGGAGCAAGCAAAGAAATGCTTCTGTGAGGTTTCACCTTTTTAGTGCTATGCAGTGGGTAACACATTTTGTTCTCATCTGCTTCTTTTGACCCTGAATGATGATGCTTCACATGAAAGCTTTGGAGTTGAACCGTCTTCTCTCTTTGTTAGAGGGAAGCCTGCAAACACAAGTTACTGGTAACTGGAGAGTCACTTCTGTTGACACTCCAGGGAAGGATAGCTTTGTTTTCTTCTTGGATGTAGAGTGCTTCAGGCAGCACCTGTTTTCACCAAATGGGCTTTTGCCCCGTTTCCAAGAATAACTTCAGCTTCTTCAGGGTAACTGCTATGTCAGACCATTGCTACTATCAGGCTGTGACTGATGAACTGTAATTCTTTTTTTCATGCAAATAAAATGCTTAACTAAACCACTGACCCTTTTGGGGGTGCTTGAGAGCCTATAGGATGTCTTAGATGGAAAAGCAGCCTGTTTGGGGGGCCAAAGCAGGAATTGATCTGGAAAAGTGCTGTTGAACAGAGTTCTGAAATGTTTCTCCCACCTGGACCAAGGAAGCAGTAAGATAGGAAATTAGGTCATGCTGGCCATTGAATGAGGTTGTCAGCAAGGGGAGGGTAAGTCATCTCAGGCAATGACTGCATTGTGTATCCCTGTGCCAAGCCTCTACCAACCACCTCTCAGGCAACAGCTACCAGTACATTCTGTAAAAGAACAAGGCATTCCTGGCACTTCGGACTTGGAGAACACCTCATCCTTTGGAAGCATCCTTGCTCCTAATAGTCAAGCACTCTCCAAAGTGCTCTTGCACTTCTAAAATGTCTTATTTCAATATCTTAAAAGCCATCTTTTTAGTCTGGTACTATTAATACATGTTTGGGAAACAATAGTGTCAGCATCAAGAAATGGTGTGTTGAGGATCCAGGGGCCAGACTGGGCAAAGAGAAGTGAAGTTTAGGGCCTGTGCTGGTAAGCACTCAGGTTAAAAATCCAGCGCAGGGACCCTGCAGAGCAAGGAGGATGCATTTCTCAAGATCCCTTCTGTCCTTAGAATAAGAGCTGCTCTTTGGGATGGAATCCCCCCATGGCTACTGAATTGAGCAGTGACCATACTAAAACCTTTAGCTGCCACTTAGCAGAACAAAGTCGCTGTTCCTCACGTCTCCCTCTCTCACAAGGGGTTCAGACACAAGAAGGGCTGTGCAGCCCTTCTCTAAAGACAAAGCATTTCTCATGTCTATCAGTGCATTGAAAGCTTTCCCATTCACACTTATGTGAGCATTCTTATCCTGGGAAGGTTAAAGTTCACCAGTTTCCCAAGAAGTTCCTCCATGGGCTGTTTTCAGCTTAAAATTGCAGAACAATTCTTCTTTAGATGCAGCTGTTGAGCATTTGTGCCCTTGCAAAGTGGAAGGGAATGTACTAAACTCCCCCACACACTCCCCCTCATTGAGTGTGAGTGTTATCTCATGTCTGCAGCCCCCTTCCCAAGAGTCATCCAGTTGTATTACAAATCAAGCAACGGTGCTGTGTACACAATAAAATTTGTCTTTTTGTACAGGATTTTCCATCGCAAACACTGATCTGACCAGCTCCCAAAGTTAGCTTCTTTAGACTGAGTGTGGGATTGAACAATCATAAAAATGCAGGATTTTTCAGATGATGAGGTCAAGGTGCTTTGCAAATGCTCTGTGATGCATAAGGAAACTGAGGTACGAGGTATGGCTTCTCCAAAGTCACCCCTGTGCTTCACAAAAGCACCACCTTTTTTGATTAAAGGGTTTAGCCTGGGCTTCTCGAACAATCCAAGCGTGTCATCCCACACAGGATATTTCATTCAAGTTTAGACTCAAATTTCTTCAGCTGCACTGTGTGTCTATTTATCCCGAGGCAGGAGCTGCAGCAAGTGCCAGAATTTCAAAGTCAAAGAGGTTTTAAGTCAAATCACCACTGATGCGCTTACAGTTCAGTCAGTACTGCACCGATTAACAGGCCGGTTGTTCCTCAAGGTGTCTGCCCTGACTTGGTTTAGTTGGATTATCGTAAGGGCAGCAAAACTGTGCTGGTTCATGTTTTCAAATCCATACACCACTGGCTCTTTTAGATCCATTAAGTAAAATTCCATCTGCTTTCAAAGAACCTCTTAGGATATCTGTTCCATCTGCACCACTCCCAGTTGCCTTAGTACCCTCTTATCATCATGGGAATTCTGTGCAAAACCCCTGGCTATAACACGGAGCTACATTCTAGGGCCAATTCTGTTTACCGGTGCTTTCGGAGGTTTTCTGATTTCATATTAGAAATTTCAGGGGTGTCGAGTGATTTCTCCTGGTTTTGCTGGGAGATCTCAGTGATCTCAGTGTTAAGAGTCTTATATCTAAAAGCAGGGTTTATTTTGTGCTATTGGTCAGAATATGATGACATGGTAAATCTGCTTTTTGGGCTCTTGTGTGAGAGAGAAGTGCTGCAGCCACGTGGCACACGGCAGTGATAGGCTGAAGTGCCCTCTTCATGTTGCACCGAGGGGCTTTGTGCCAGATCAGGTGGCAGCTGTCCTTTATCAGCTGGAGGAGCAGCACTGGCTTATTTGGTGGAAATACAATTATCTGGCCATTCTAGAAACAGGAGCACGCTGATCTGGAGATAACCATGGCACTGAGCTTCCCTAGTCCAAAATGTGAGCTGGCCATGGAAACCAGGTAATTGCTAACAAAGAATAGATAATGGTCAACAGTTTGACTAAAAGCTCTTTCTGCTTTCTCCCAGTGGATGGGGTGCTATTATTTTGTTAATTAACCTACTTACTGGCAGGACACTAATTGCTGTTCCTCCTCTACCACCTTGCTACTCCACACAAGCATGCTTTCCCCTACAAAAACCAGTCCTGAAGGCCCCTAGCAGCCATTTACTTTCCAGAAACCCATTGTGAATCACGAATTTATCTCCTTCCGAGGAGCAAACCCTCAGCTACAGTGAGCATGCCCAGCACATCACAAGTGCACTATAGAAACACCTGTGATGGGTATCATCATCCATTTAAGAAGCAGGTGAATGGCAGTGACTAACCCTAACGTTGGTTTGGTTAAGTTTTGTTTTCTAACTCTGCTCAGTTGTGCCCGTAACCTCAAGGCAGCAAGGAGACGTGGATCTTGGAAGTGAAGGCGAAGCTAGGGACATCTTCCTGCTCTCCTTGTGAGAGAGCATAGTTGCTGTTTGAGTACATGTGAAGAATTGGCAGCTATGTGGCTGGTAACTGCCCTTGCTTTCAATGGCCCAACAGCAAAGCAAGGGAAAGAGATGGAAGTGAGCATCAGGGGCTGCTTCTCCAGCCCTTCCAGGCTGCCCAGCACTGAGTTGTTGTCAGTCCATGCTGAAGGTTAACAGTGATCTTTCAGTGGAGCAGACTGTGTTTGTAGAGTTGTGATGTAGAGTCCCCTGGGTTCTCTAAGCCTGCACAGTTAAGCTGCTGGTAATGATACAGCCAGGAGGTTATACAGCACCAGAGAAGGAAGTAGATTAGTTAGCCATTAGTGCTTTAGGTTAGATGCATTTTCCTGCCCAACCAGGCTCCTGGTAGACACCCTCTGATGCCTGGCTTGTAATGAATCTCCTCTTGGCATCCATGTGCTTCCACTTAAACTGCATTCAGTAATCAGCAAGGCCTGGGCTGCTGTGGGGAGGAGTCTTTGCCTAGAAAATCACCTCTGGAAAGGAGGCTTGTGCCTTAAATCACAGGATCATTTGGGTTGGAAGGGATGTTGAGAGATCATCAGGTTCAACCCCCCTGCCAAAGCAACTCCCTAGCTCATATTGCACAGGTCGGTGTCCAGATGGGTCTTGAATATCTCCAGAGATGGAGACTCGAATATCTCCAGAGATGGAGACTCCACACCCCCCTGGGCAGCCTGTCCCAGGGCTCTGTCACCCTCACTGGGTAAAAGTTCTTCCGCATGTTGGTGCGGAACTCCCTGTACTCCAACTTGCAGCCATTGCCTCTTGCCCTGTCTCCACAGACCACTGAAAAGGGGCTGGCCATTTCCCCCTGCATCCCATGCTTAAGGTATTTATAAACATTAGTAAGGACCCCTTTAGTCTTCTTGTCTCTAGGCTGAACAGCCCCAGCTCACTCAGCATTTCCTCATAGGGGAGATGCTCCAGGCCCTTAATCATCTTCATAGCCTCCTCTGGACTCTTTCCAGGATATCCCTGTCTCTTTTATACCGGGGAACCCAGATGCACCTCTTAAAGAAGGAAGACAACCAGGATTGAAGGTAGGACTTGCTACTGTCTATGTCTTATGTATATGATTGGACAGTGCTTTAGCTGAAGTGTGTTGGGATTGTTTGTAACACTGAGTTTGAGTCAGTGTCCTCGAGGACTTGGCAAACACTTCAGACCCTGAGCAGCTGCTGTGCTCCTGCTGTTCCTGACTGTTTTGCTGTAAAGGATTGATGTCTTCCTTTCAGCTGCCTAGCTGTAAAACATGCCAGAAAGTATTGTCTATAGCTGTGGACCTGTGAGTTTGGCAGGAGGTTTTTTCTTTGTGATTAAGCACCGGTTTAGGCTGTGTTGGTTGTCCTAGAGCTGGGTCTCCGGGATCTCTCTTGTTTCTAGTCTGAAACTGTTTTGACCAAGTTCTACTACTGGCTTGTGGGCTCCTCATGCCGTATGCAGCAGCTGAAATCTGTTCAGTGCAGAGGTGGGCCTTGTGCTGTTCTTGTAGATGTTTCCTAATTACATTTGGTTGTTGTTGGTCAAAAGTGATTTTTAAACGGGTTTTCCTGTTCTCTTCCTCAATAGTATGGTAAAGGAGATAAATATGTGTATATGAGTCTGGGTTTAGGAGTACTGTTGGGCTGTATTGCCTCCTCCTAACCTTTGAGTTCTTGATGCTATTAAAGGAATAACAACACAGCTTGCCACTACTCTCTTTCATATCAATCTCATGTCCATGTTCCTCAAACCTAAAATCCATCTGGAAGAGCAGCACATGTCAACCTCAGTCCCTTTCTATTCTGTTGTCGTTTGTGAGGGAAATGAGTCCCAATCTTTCTTGCTGCTCCTACTTGGTTAGTAGATGATGCCTGTTTGTTGTTTCTAGAGTCAACAGTCACAGGTCTGAAATTATTCAGCATGGAATGCTTGTTGCCTGTTGTGCAAACTGAAATCCTGCAGTGCTAAGTCAGAAACAGTTCAGTAACTTTGTTGTAACTTCTCTGTAATTAGCTTGTCTGTCTGAAGGCACTAGCCACAGCCTAGAGGTAGGTAATTAGGTTCCCCCCTTGCAGAGCAGCTGGCAAAAACATATTCCTTGCTTTCTGGGAACAGCTTCTTGTGTGTGAGCCTGCCTAGAGCCAGAGCACTAACAGTGTCAGCCAACAGGTAGTCAGGCCCCTTGTTCCAAGTGTACTACGACATGGCAGTTAACTTGACAAACACACAACTTGGCCACTATTGTTTTCTC
This sequence comes from Zapornia atra, assembly GCA_013400835.1. Classification (NCBI taxonomy): domain Eukaryota; kingdom Metazoa; phylum Chordata; class Aves; order Gruiformes; family Rallidae; genus Zapornia; species Zapornia atra. The sequence continues at coordinate 236,294 of VZTU01018674.1, read as the reverse complement.
CCTGCATGTTGCTTGCCACCTCCTTGCCAAAAAACGGTAGCCAAAATGGAAATGGGGATTTGTTGGAAGTGTTTGTCCAAAGACTTTCAACCAAAAATGTTGGAGTTGCATTCAAGAATGTCTCCCACTGGAAAGGGTCCATTTCATTGTCCCTCTTATCTGGTAAGTAAATGATTACTTGAATTTACCAGTTTTGTTGCCCAAGTGTCAACCAACATTGTTGTGAAGGCCATGTTATTAACACAGTAGCCTAGGTTTGACCTTCCTGCTTTTCCTACTGGCGGGGGTGGGTGTCACCTAACGCGTGGGTGTACTTGGAGGGTGTGAGTATTTCTTGATACCGCTGTTCTATTTCTGGCAAGTGCTGCTACACTGATAGGGCAAACTGCCTAGATATGGCTTGGTAACTGCTTATCAGCCACATTCTTCAGTGTAAAGTGGAGGAATCATGAGAAAACATTGCTGGTGCTTTTTCATTTCCTGAACTGCCTGGTGTTAGCATGTATGAGATTTGAAATATCTACAGCCCCTTGCACTTAAAACAGTCTTTGCTTGACAAAGAGGAGATACATAGAAAGGAAGCCAGTTTCCTGAGTTTTAACAGCAAAAATATGAAATTATTTGATGGGGTAGAGACAGCAGTCACCATTCCGCTAGCTGTCTGTCACTGATGTAAACCATGTGGTAGATGTAAGTGAAGAGGATCTGTACCAGGATTTTAGGGTAACCAGGACTGGGTATTGTACTGTCTTGTGTGAGATCAATGTGTCACAAATAATTGGAAGAGATGCGTCTCAATTGGGGTTTTTTTCCCTTTAATTAATATAATTTTCAAAATATCTAGCTACATTCATTTATTCAGTGGTTCACTACAGTTTTCCTAGTGAAAGGCTGAGTGTTCAAGAAGCAAATATATTAAATCTCTCATACTTTAGGTTCCCTCTATACATAATAAGCGACACTGTAGAGATATCTCTGATGTCTAGCTACCATTTATGGTGTGGTGTCCTAGTTGAAGGCCATTGTGGACCATCTTTATACCACCATTTGGTTCAGACCTGGTCACTTCTTGTTAGCATCTTCAGCCTGAACAAGCACTTCTGAATCAATAACTTTGTGCCTTAAACACCACTCAAGTTCCTGCAGTTCCTCTGAGCCCATGTGAATGTACAAAGAGCCAATGAGCACTGTTGCAGACATTCTGCATAATAACTCAGGAAAGTGTGGGAAGGGCAAGCATGTCTGTGCAAAGGACTGTAGGGAACTAAAGAAAAAGGGCCAGTAGCAACTTTTATTCTCATCTTGAAGCTAGAAATTAGAATAATGTACCATGAGTGCCTGTGACCTTCATTCTGTTTCACCAAAGGAATAATTGCATTGATCATTATGGCTTTTTCTTCTCTCTAGATTTCTGTGTCTCAGCTGACGGTTCCTCCCTGCTCTGTGCCTTTTGGGTAGCAATTTGATGCATTTTCATTGACTTGGTTCAGTTCTAAGGCCTGAAACCCTGGCAAACAAGGTCATTCTGCCCCCAGAAATAGCAGTGCTCTCTGCTTTAGATTAAATCACTGAATTTTATTTTTTTTAACAGTCTTGAAATACTGTAAAGGGAGGAATGGCAGAAAGTATTGAACCTTTGGTAAGCACAGGGGCAAACCTTCTTAAATATTCAACTAGGAAGACTGATAGAGCTGAAATCTGTGAAATGCAGGGAACCGGTACAGCGTGGCTCCTCTGAAGAGGGTTTGTGGAAGCACAGGCACATTAAAAGTGCCTGGGAAGGAACCAGGACATGTCGGTGCCAGCAGTTCCCATGGTGCAGAGGCTATAGCTAGCAGTTAGAAAAGCCTGTGGGCAGAAGAGGAGGAGAGAATCAGCCAGGTGGGCAGAGGAGTTGAGAGGAGAATGCAGTGATGGGCAAGGCTATGCAGATTGTATGAGGAGGTAACTGGCACCTCGCTCTGGTGCTCAGAGGAGAGGGATCAGGGCGGTGCAGAGCTGCCGGAGGCCTTGCTTGTTTCTTGGGTTTGTTGTTGTATTTTAAACATGAAAAATCCCAGGGACATGCCAGGGAAACCATCCAACCAAGGTAAAAGCAAGCCTTGGGCTCATCGTCTGTCCTAATTTTTTTATGCCCCAGAATCCAGTGTGAAGCAGAGCCATGGACTGCATGGATTTTGTGGTGTTAAGAGATGGCTGTGGCAGGAAGTTCTTACTACTCATGTGCCTCGGTCCTTCTGGTGCTACTCTTGTTTTTCATACTTTCAGCAGTGACTGATAAAGACCAGTGGAGGGTTCCCCACCTTTCTGCCTTGTTACCCTCATTGTTGCAAGGGGAATTTGAAAGGGGGCTGTTAAAAGGAACTTAAGAGCTTCCTCCTTGCTTTGTACAGCTACAACGCTGCAACATCAAAGCCCTGTGCTTTCCACTTCACTGTCAAAAATGCTTGTGTGGCTTGTGCAGTGAGAGAAGGGTATCCGTGGCAGAGAATGTGGTTGTTGTGACAAGGACGGTGGATCCTAGGCTGGCTGGAGATAGTCCTCCATCCTGGAAAGACAGCACTTGCTTCCTTGATCTTTCTCCTTTAGGGCAGTGAAGTTCTGGGCAGGATTTTCCTCCCAGCTTTGCAACACTGTGTACTGAGGGCGGGAAGAACAGTGGTAAGAAATGCAAGCCCTAGTCTCACTGATGAAGATGGCTTTTGCAGACAGTGTAGGCCAGGAGGTGCTGGGGTGGGGCAGGAGGAAGGAAGAGGACTGGTAATTGTACAATGCAGTATTATGGGTTGTCCTTGGTCAGCTGAAGCAGACCTTGTGTGCTGTTTGTTTTCAGTAAGAGAATATGTTTAAAGTCTGAAGACTGGGGCTTCTTTCCATCAAAGCTTTCTGAGGTAAGACCCTGGCACAAAGCCTCGCTGCCCGTTCCTTTCTGCTGTCCACCAGCCATCCTCATTTTCTTCAATGACAATTACAACATCTCCTTCGCTGATGTCCAGTTCATCCGTGTTCTGCAATGAGACAGGGAAAGGCAGTGTGGTTAGCCTGAGAGCACAGGAGCGCCCATGCATGTGTCTGGTGGGTTTTGTCACCCTGTCTTTCATTGACAGTCTGCCAGGGCCCTTCTGGTTGGGAATGAGCCTGAAATACCAGACAGTGAGGGCTGAAGCACTTACTGAGCAGCAAATAAATCCTTTAAATCCTCCAATTTCCCCAGCCTCTATGGTGTCTCCTCCTGAGCAACTTGACTGATGTATCACTGGGGAAGGGGTTAAATACAACTGTCTTAAACCAGCTAAGCATGATCCTTCTGTAGTCTGCAGGTATTGCTAAATAAAACCACGCACAGCTTAATTCCCAAGGGAGATAAAAACAGTGTCTCTACTAATCCAGGCCTTAAATAGATCTCTGGCTCTCTTAGCAGTGGCCAGTGGAGTTACAGCAGCTCTTCCTGAGCCAGGTAACTTTTATCTCTGAGACAAACAGAGTAGTTGCAGGGAAGCTGTCACTGAGCTCTCAGGCAGCTATCAGTCTGTTTGCTGGTGCTGGCCTGTTTTCCAGAGGAAATCACTTTGCTACCCGTGGTGTAGTAACATCAAAAACAGGGTAAAAGATCCTTCCAGATAGCATTTGATGTGTCAGCCAAATCTAAATTTAATGTACCTGAGTAGGTAACAAGGGACTTGAGAAGCAAGACGCCTCTATGTACAATATACTAAAAGTAGTAACAAGCTCTTTTCTCAGCAGGGAAAATCTGTGTGTGTCCTGTTTTTAAGGTGACTCCTGGAGTAAGGATGTGACAGAAATCCAGCAGTCTCCTTAGGGGAACTGCCATGAACAGTTGAGGTACTTTTGGCTGTGCTTGGATGAAATTTTGGACAAATAATAAAAGAGGGTTTAAAACAAAGCAAAACAAAGAACACACAATAAAAGGTGCCAGAACGCTGCTATACCTAAGAGTAATCTCTCCTTTTCAGCCCTTTCTTTGGTTTTTGTAATTTACCTGGCTATCTGATTTTGTCACATGCTAGCATTTCTTCAATGTTGGCTATTGATGGCAGGTCACATGGGGTGAGGGACTCTTTGCAGGTCATAAGACCTCCTAGATGCTGCTGCTCCTGCTAATCTAAAGCTAAGAAAAGGAACCTTTAAACTGACGTGTGATTAAATTTGTGGAAGTCCCATTAGGGGAGGCTTAGTGGTTTAGTAACAGGTCAAGAGATCCTGGAGTCCATCTGAATATGAAAATATGCATAACTGGTCCGTTCGTAACCTTTAACTAATGCCTCTATGCCCAGGTAGGTCTGAAGCTAGTAGGAGTTCAATATGCTGGTTAAGGATGCAGGTTGCTCTTTATAACAATCTTTTGGTACATGGACCAAGTCTGCTGCAATTCTGCAGCTTACAACAGAGAAACAGTGTCATTTATGGGCATTCAGTCCTCTCCAGTATGGAGAGCATCTCAGTTCAAGCCCGTATATTAAACTGGAGCCGGATTCTCCAGTTGATGAGTGAGAGCAAATGGAGCAGAGTTCCTAGAAATCATCTGTCACACATTCTTAAACAAGGAACTGTAGCCATCTTCCCTAGGAGAACATTTAACAGGAGATGTAAGTTCAGAATGCATAATACTGCATGCTTAGCCATCATCCCCTAAAAAATAAAGCTTTCCATGGGTTTGTGTACTCTTGAATCTCTAGAGGGAGGTTGTAACAATGCACCATTAAATTAAGACTAATAACTTGCAAAAAATGTTATTGTTTCATCTCATGGCAGCATGGTCTAGTGATGTGCACCTAGAACTGGCAGGTGGGACTCCTGGCTTCTGTGTGTGAACTTGACCAATAATTCTCTAAGTGTCCCTGGCTGTAAAGCAAAGGTAGCACCTCCTTCACAGAATTAACACTTGGGAGATGTTTGGATCGAGATCATCCATTTTAAATCTGACACTATGAAATATTTTGTTGGAAGCCTTTCATTACCTGGGCTGTGTAGTCATAAAGTACTCTGTAGTCCTGTGATGATGTGGTTCCAGCTTGTTCATTTACAAAAATGGATGCATAGACGCCGTCTGTTTTCTCTTCTGGGGAGGAAGAAAAAAAGCCCAACCAAAACCAAATGAAACCACACACAGAAACAAAGCGTTCAGTTGCTTAGAAATGCATGGGATCATATGCAAGAGTTCACAAATACAAGGGTTTCTGTTCCCTCTCTGCCTGGAGATGTACATGTATAGAAAGGCTGCTGTGAACTGTAGGTAAAGTCTTACACACAAACTCTGTCCCATTGATTAGATGACAATACACCCATTGAACTTGGTGGGAGGTCAGAAACTAGCTTTAGCCCCATCCAGGTTGGGAAAAACGTTTACCCTGCTAAAGCACAATCTAAATGGTCCAAAGAGGGAAATGCTGGGATTAAAATGGTTGTTAACAGTGGTAAAAGATTCTAGCGGTTCAGTGACTCATGTAGGGCTTTTCTTTTTCCTGTGAGAAAAATGGGAAATGCTGTGCCCATGGGTCACCAGAGATTTTCCAGTTGTTTACATAGTCCCTGGATAGCCGTTTCTCACTGACATAACTTTTTGGAAGATGTTTTAATCCAGATCTTCATAATTAGGGAAAACTCAATTCCTTCCCAGCATCTGCCCAGGAACTTTCCCTGCTGCTGAGATTTCACATCTACAGCTTCTCTGTGGGGTGATAGCACCCTGACAGTGCATGGAGCACCTGGGGTGCCTGCACCTTCACACGGTCAACTCTTGCTTTAGCTGTCCTGTCCGGTTGCAAGGGTTACAATGAGTTTAAGTGTGAAACGAGATGGATATTTGCATTCATACAAACCCAGTCTATTAACTGCAGGTATTCTCTTGGGCTTTTTAGAGGTAGTGTACCCAAACTATTACCTAAGTTAGATTGTGGTGTTCTGAACGTACAGCTCCCCCTTGCCTAGGCTGAGGTTTGGAACGTTATATGGATTATTTGGTACTTTAAACTGGGAAACTTGCTTAATACACATCCAAGCTAAATTCGTTTCCAGACTACTCCTCCTCTTGGCTGTCAACCTGTGAATATCTGCTGTGCCTTTCTGCTCTGTGTCAAAGCCTGATTTAGGAATGTGATCTAAACCAAGCACACCTGGTAAACTTATTTCCTGAGAAGGCATACCAAGAGGAGGGGCCGAAGGAGTGATGCTTTCCGTGTTGTTTTTGCTGTTACCATGCAGTAGTCCAGAGAATCTGCAGAACCAAGAGAAGCCAATGACAAAATGAGTGAACAGGACTGGGTATGAGCATTCCTTCGTCTAGGCTCTCTGACTCAACCTTCCCTCCATCTGCTGCAGCACTGGGTAGATCTCACCTCTTCCTGCGACTGTCTATTTTAATTTATGCTCTAGATATATTTATCTTCAGTTAAAAATATATATTTTTAAAATGCAGCAGAATATCGAACCATCACCCATCGCTAAACTGCATAAAATGCCTCAGATAGTATTTTATTGCTGATCCAAAGGCTCCTTGTGGAAAACTCCATTATTTTGCAACACTAATATGATGAGAATTACCAGTTACTTAGATGACTGTCTCTTTGTCTTTAAGGAAAACTGAAACAGTTTAAAATACAAAGCTCATATAACGAGCTTTTCTAAAAACTGAGCTTAAGTTAAATGATTTTTTAAAAATATATATCCTTAGTTATTTTTTTATATCACAGCTGGGTATCAGAGACTAAATAAAGTGAGAAAGCAACTTAGGATTCCCAGGCATGGATAGAAGTAGCATTGCATGCTTAAGGCCTATCTAAAGGGTCTGACTTTTCAGCTGTTGAACGCTCAATGTTTCTGCAAAGTGGGCATCCAAACTCAGCAGAGTGTCTCCAGGCTGCTTGCCCATGCAGAGCATGGTTAGGTTCTAAATGGCAGTACGATTGTCTGGCATAACCGTATAGGACACAGTGTTCAAATTCACTGTTATACAAGATATGGTTTCCCACTGGAAACCCAAGTGTCGCATATAAACCTTATCAGCTCACTGACAAGTTTGGAGCACATGGTAACACAGCCTGTTCCTTGTCTTTGTCATGTAATAAGGTGTGTCAAAGTATAAAGCTCTTCCCCTTTAAATATGATGCCATTCCTGCTGTGAATTAGCCATTTTAGTAGAAAACATTTAAATCAATAGATCTACTGTGCCCTTCTCCTGATATAGCTGCATCCATGTTACAGCCTTTACCAGCATAAATAGATCAGAAAAATTACCTCCCTAATCACGGCAGATATTCCACTGAGTGTTTTTCCCTTTGCTCTGGATACAGCGAGCAGCTCTTTGTTCCACTCAGCTGGGCAGTGCAGTAAGCCAGGAGGTATGGCTGAAAAAACGCACTCCCCAGCCTGTGCTCCCAGCAAGATTCCCCTTTGCCCTCCCTTGAACAAAGTGTTTTTGTTGCTGTGTGCTGTGACTCACCAGGAAAGAGGAAACGAATGGATGCTATCCGTTGCTGGCGGATAATTGTTTAATCAACTCATCCCCTGTCTCCCTTCCCACTAGGCCATGGCAAAATTACTCTGGTTTTAGTAAGTTCACTTCTTCTGTCAAGTTATGTTTATTGATACGTAGCTGCCTCTTGCTACAACGAAGCCAGTAATAACTTCCCAGGTCCTGTTTCTTATCATGCGTTGCCGTTCATATGCAGAAATACCTATTTTGGGAACCCAAATTTGGCACTCACCTCTTCAGCATCCCACAAGACTGGATTGGGCTGCTGTTGCCTCTGTCTGCGTTTCTGCTGTAGTAGTTCTCATAGCCTATTGCATCTGTAAATAAAAACGAGATTTTCAAACAGGCAAAACTTTTTTTCACCCCACCAGAATGCAACCAATCGTTGCAACTACCAGGGGTTGTTAGAGCAAACTGCAACACAGCACCCATTGGCACTCCCCTGTAATGTGGCTGGAGCAGCTCAGGGGGCCCTGGGGGCTTGACAAAAACCATTCAGGTGTCTGTAAGCAGATACATCCTCAGTAGAAGGCGCGCTTGACCTGAGAAGAACATGGTCAAGGTTCTGAAGAACCCTTCTAATATAGCTGTGGCCCCGCTTTAAGAAGGTGGTTTGCTCTGCTGCCTTAAAGCTCGGGTTTAGAGGGAGCAGAGCATGGTCACTGTGAGCCTGGGACCGTGCTCTTGATGCGGTTGGCTGCAGCATGTTTCGCTTCTTTTTCTCTTCTTGTATCGAGTCTGGCATTTTCATCAGAGCTGGGGAGATTTCTGACCAGTGCAACAACACTGAGCCGTTTCGTGTCTCCTACCTTTCATACCTCCCCTATCCCCCTCCTGAGAGCCAATCTGCTGTTTACCATGGGATACTTGGGGTGGGTTCTCTCAAACACGGTTATGTTACAGTTCCTTCACTGTCCCCTATGGTGCGGTTAGAGATGAAATGGAGACTATTCCCAAGTCTGGCTTTCCAGGTGAAATAGTTACAGATGGACTGATCTATTTTTCATCTCATAGCTCCCGGCGTTAGTTGCTCAGAGCTGGTGACCACATACCCCTTCTGCATGCTCAGTGTTAAAGCCAAACAAACGTGAGTGAAGTCTGTGATACCATATTATCTCAGCTCTGATAGCAGCCAATTAAGGCAGATGTTGGACTTTGCGCTACAGGTTGTGTTGATATTCTCACATTGGGTCAGCCAAGATCATAAACAGCGCAGGCACGTGTAACAAGTGAGCATGAAGAATCCTTACAAACAAGGTTTTCAGTAATTAGGGACTTTTCTGACCAGTTTAAGGGTCTCCTAGGTTGTCACCTTGGAATAGTTTCTAGCCTATAATGCATTGTAAGATTAGGTAGAAGAGGGGAGTGAGCAATAGCATCAAGAAACGAAAAGGTTTGGTCAGGATGAAGGTCTCCTGCTACACAATGCAAAGCCACACAGAGGTTTCCTCCTGTGTTTTGCAAATAATAAAACAGATCAACAGCTCGCCATGTGCTACTGTGCAAACTCATTAGCCAGAGCTGGGGAGGTAGAAGGATGTTACTCCCAGAACATGTCACCTTCTAGAAGGTGGCAAAAAAAAAACAACCCAGAAAAGCAAGTCAGTAGTTTCTTTGCCTTTCATAAAGCTCCCAAGGGTTTTTCCCACCTATTTCTTATTAGGAATGAGTCCTGACATAGCCAAGAGCTTTTTCCAGAAATTGCCTAGGCAACTGGAGATTGAGAAATCTCACATAGAGAGAAAAAAAACCCACAAACAACCTCGCTGAGAATTACAAATTTCTGAGTATACAGAAGTTTTCACACTGTCACAAGGCACAGTTCTCCCTTCTGTGAGTGAAAATGTAGTTTGTTTTTTTCCTCCATAAATGCTCCTATATCAATGAATTTAAATCCCCTATGTGAAGAGGAATAAACTGTAGCAGCAAAATGGCATCCAGTAGACTGCTATCAATATACTAATTAAAAAAAAAAATCCCCCAAATCCCAATTCTTAATTGTTATAGGTGTAATGACAGAAAGGCTGAGTGAAAAACAGGCCCCAGGTATCTCAGTGCTGATCTAGTGGCAGCATCCAGCTCTGTGGAAGAAGATCCTAAGGTATCATTGCTGCCAGCTCTGAGCTCCACGGTGAAATCAAAGGGGTGTGAGCTGTTCCTGTGTGAGATAATTATCCCTTGGCATGTGCTGTTCATACTGCTGATGTTTGTACCTGTGCAGCTCCTAGCACAGGAGGTTTTTATCGGGGTAACATTTTCTTATGCCAGTACAGCTTATCCCCTGCTCCCAGTGGAAGCAAGCTCTACCCGTACTGCTGAGAGCATACTAAGGGGATTTTCTCTTTGATGTAGCAGTGTGGTGGTAGTGGAACTGAAACAGCATCTGTCTGCAGACTGAAAGAGAATAAAAATGGAGGAAGAGATTGTTTCAGCACAGATATGTATCATCAGGGGGAATAGGGATTTTCCTCTCCTTTTGCCCGGGCTGGGGCTCTTTGTTTACTGCAGTGGCTGCGCCGAAGTGAAAGCATTCGCCCAGCCTATGAGTTTCTTATACTGCATGTTGAAGTAAGAGGGTGGGGTTTGTGTTTGGCCATGCCAAACAGTAGGTAGGCTCCTTTTCCGCAATAGATTTGGTGAGCTCCTACCCTGGAGCAGCATGTTTCCATTTTACAGCTGCTCCTTAGCTGTCCCTGTCCCAGTCTCCATTTCTGCCCAGAGGTTTTGGGCATTGAAGTCGATGGAAAGGCTGCATTGGCTCAAAGGGATGGAGTCTGTGAACCATGCATCGCTTCTGCATGCTGGAGCAAAGCCAATTTCATTCAAAATTTCCCCCAACTGGGGTCTTGCCTTTATACAAACAACTTCCTGAGAGGAAAAAAAATGTCACTCCCCATTGGGCAGGTGGAACAAAGCAGAATACCAAGTCTGGCCCTCTCTGTGCTGCAAATGAAGAGGCAGCATCTCTGTCAAGGGGACACCCTGGTAAGTTGGCTCTGATTGTCACCACTGCAGGAAATTGAGGTCGCCATCTCAGCAAGGCAGTTTGCCACCTCCTTAGTGGTGTCGGTTCAGCTGTACTGTGAAATGAGTCTGGTTGAAAGACCAAAGCAACATTCTCTTTCTGATTTTGGAGGGTTATTTTTAACCTGGCTCATTCAGCTATCCCACTTAGAGCTGCCTGAGGAGCAATGGCAGTGCCGTGAGGGGGAAGTGAGCCACGGCGGGTGGGAATGACTAGCTGGAGCAGAAACTCCTCCAGCTGGTTTCTCCTCCAAAGGGCGCACGCTGCATGCTGCAGTCCCTAATGGATGACTCATCTGGCCAAGAGGAATAATTACCTGGAGGTTCTGTTCCTGTCATTTTAGTCTTAATGAAGTAGTCTATATCTGAGTCTACAATGCAGTTCTCCAAGCTCAACCGAACCTCTTCATACAGCTGCAAAACAGAATCCAAGGATTTAATTCAATTTTTAACATTTCACATTGAAATAAAGATGAATGCTTTTCCAATACTTTTTCCCCTTAAGAGACGTTTTATACTTGATAGGCGTCTGACCTGAATGAATCAGGTACCTGTCTCCTGTACAAACCTTCTTGTAAACACAGTTGTTTGTTTGTGCTCCCATATCCTTTCAAGAGAGGAGCACGAAGGGAGTCCAGGGCTTTTCAATGTAATGAAGACATTAATAGCAGGGAGGAAACAACCATTCAGAGTCAAAACTAGTGTATTCTTTGTCTACCAGTTTTGAGACTGTGACTGGATGCCTTTCTGAAAGTTGTGCTCAGGCTCAAAGGTAATGGATTGAGCACTCTGGTAGCTGGAAGCATTCCCCAACAAACTGACAGGAAAGGGATGTGTAACCACCCCTAAGTGTGACACAGACCATCTACATCCAGGCATTTATCTGGTTTACATCTCGTGGGAACGAGCTGGATTGAGAATCCCCCTCCCTTGACTGAACGTGCACAACAGCTGGTTTGCTGGAGACAGCACGCACAGGGACGGGAAGCTAGTGCTGTATGGTTAGAGCACTCTTGCTACTCCTCTTCCTCCTCTGCCCATGAAGCTCTTTGGCAGATGCCCCTACCTCATCATCCTTCACGCACTGCATGGAGAGCTGGTTGCAATGAACCCACAGTGAGTTGCGGAGGATGGTGATGCGGTCACACTCCTGGACCTGGAAGACCTAAAGCCAAAGAGGAGATACGATGTAGTCTCATGGTGGTTATCACTTTGCAATGCAGGCTGCAACAGGTCTGGGGTTCCTCTGGGCTGAGTTCATATGTCTGCACACTCTTCTCAAGGACCCTTTTTAAAGGATGTCTTACTGGAGATACACGCTCAAGAATTGGTTTTAATTTTGATTCAATTGCACCAAATTAAGCTTTGTTTTGTAGAGCAAAATAAGGCAGGGGAAGGGAATCTGTATCTGGATTTGACTGCCAAGGATTTCAGAGGCAGGGTCCTGCCCATCATGCTGAACTGCTGATGTGTTTAACTAATCAGTAGAGTGTTGGCATGAAAGGGTTGTATTTACCATAGAGGTAGAGCGAAAAATATCTGTCTGCCCTCTCAAATGTCTTTCTAAACTTTTCTGAAAATATTTGAGGCTCTCTGGGGTGGCCTCTGTTCATTTCTAAGGTTATTCTTTTCAGAGTAAAGAGAAGGCAGTTTCCTTTCTTCAGAGTTTACTCCCTCCATCTGCCTGATTTTCTCTTCTTGTTGCACAGCTTGGGAAGAATGGGGGGGGAGTAGAGGAAGAAGTGTGAACTGAGTTGGGGGAAGGCACAGATACACTTTTTCTTGAAAAACTTTTTCAAAAGCCAACCCACCCTGATCTCTAAGTTGTTCTGTTATAAGTAGAACATCAATTTTTGGTTTTCTATGAGGTGTGAAAAGCTCAGATGCTTCCAGCCATCTGTTTCCATCTCCATTTGCTAGTAATTATGTCCAGAACACCGCAAATGTATACAGTATTCAGCAGAACATTCAGTTGGGTGTGCTGCCTGACATCTAATATCTTACCATCTTAAAAAAACCCAAAAAACCAAACAAACAAAAAGCCTCACACAAACCCACAACAGAAAAAGGAGTCAGCTGGCTTTGGGACTGGTTTCGAAGAGAAAAGGCTTTTAAAGAGAACCTGAAGGGGTAGAGGATGGTTATTTCAATATCCATTCTGAACAAAAAGCCTATGGCTGCAGCTCTGTGCCTCAGGGGCTGCTGAAATAGCATAAGAGCTGACTGGGAATTTTCCAGGTAAATGGTGTCCCATTGGGAAATGCAGCTCATCACAGGGACATGTAATTGCTCTGGGCTTGTCAAACCCTTTGTGAAGTACAGCTGGGCATTGTCGGACACATCCCTCATGCCCCATCAGCTCATGTGACAGACTGCTAGTGAACCTGGGCATCTCGTGTCCAGGAGTACAAAGGTCATCTCACTGCTGCCACTTGCTAGCCAAGATTTTCAGGCTATGGATGCCCATTCCTCAGCTGGAGACTGAAGTGACCTCAGCACTTCCCAATTCCTCACTATGCAGCCAGAGATTTGGAGTCTTAAGCTCCTTTTGTACTACTTACCACTTTTAAATGCCTGGAAAAAACCCTGCCTCCATGCTTCTATCTACCAGTACTTTCAAAAGAAGGTGTTAGATGCCCTTCCCTGAAGAATAGTGGGTTGAATTAAGCATTGGGCAGGCCACAAGCTCTGTCCGCTATTCAGAATTTAACCACGTGGGAGAAACAAAGTGGTTTAAGTCCTGGAATGCTTTGCTTGTTTGTTGGCTTTTTAAAAAGTGGTAAAATGTTCATCTTGGGAAAATGAAGGCTTGGCACAATTCCTATGGAAAGTCTGTTGTGCTAGCTGTGGGACTTTCCAATCCTCCCAGATAGGGCATACTTAAGAGGAAGCAGAGAACTGGTAAGTTGTGCTCCTGGCATTTTATTTTATGTGGAAATAAAGCCTGCAACAAGTAAACAGCAAAATCGTGCTTCAGCAGATGGGCAAATGTATTTGAAGGATAAATATGGTCCATATGTGTGGCTGATTTGGATGTCAACCAGTTCCTGTAAATTGTTGTGCAAAACTTACTATCAGAGTGCAAATCTCCTTGTCCCTCCTCAGCATAATGGAAACAGAGGCTTTTCCACCACCAGCTTTCATGTGTAAGGTTACTCCATGGCAGAGGGCAGATACTCTTGCAGGTGAATATAAAGTGCTATGTAAAATAAAGATTCTGAGTAGCTTGGCTGTCTTTGCTCTCGGGGTGCTATGGTACGTGCTTTTCTAACTTAGCCAGAAAATGTTGGTTTTAAACGCCACTGAATTTCTGAGATTTTAAAAAAAAAAAGCCTCAAACAAAAAAATGAACCCCACCAAAAAACCCAACCACAAACAAACATGTTCCCAAACACAAAGTCCTCTCCTGCATTAGCCAATCTGGAAGCCTCTTGCATAATGTAATCTAAAGGGAGCCTTTTGTTTGGTTTTAGTGGATTAATTAAATTCTTCTTGTTTTGATCTTGAAATTCATTTTTTGAACTAAATCCAAATGTTCATGTTCACATTCCTCTTCATTTTCTACTGAAACTGCCACAAAGCAATTACTTGAGAAACAACCTTATTCTTGGCTGTGATAGATCAACATAATCTTAGGTCGTGGGTGAAAACTGGCAGCAAACCCTTGCAGGTAGACTGTAATGGTTTATATATTGTAATGGTTTATATCTCGCTCTGCTTCTTGCACCTCTGCACTTACTCCTCTCCTTTGTATGTACATACATGTGCTGAACAAGTGAGGAGAGTAAGCCAGTGAGACAGCTGGCAGCTATGGCTAAATCAAGTCGAGTTTTTGCCATATTTTTGTAAAGATGTCTACGGAAACTCCACATAAAGCAAACAGCAAAACCCTTGGGAATGTATCTCAGGTCTTAGCCTGGTATCTGCAAGAAGGATAAAATAAAGAGCACGTAAATATATCGCTGCAAAAGTCAATGTTTACCTTGCATGTTTTGATATGTTCCTGTTCCCACTCTGTCCTGACCTTATCCAGCTGCTCAATGTTCTGTTTGTACACGGTCTCTGTAAACACAGACACACATAATAGAAACCCAACAGTTAGGGGGAAAAAAATGATCCAATCTTTTCTTTTTTCTTCCTATTAGGACTTGGCTGTGGTTCTTATGCTTTAGGCCTGTGGTTTGCTAAGGTATTACAAGAATGTGTGAGCCTCAAACTGGTGGGCTGTGAGGATATTTGTTTTGGTTGGTTTCTTTGCTTTGCAACTTCATACCAGAGAAAGGACTCTCTCTGCATGGTTAGCAGGCTGTCTATAAACTTTACACGGGGTTGAAGAGCCTAGACCATGCTCATGGGCACTGAGCATCCTTAGGCTCTTTACCAGCCAGGAAAACTCACAGAATTTTGTGTGAACTTTTACATGAGCAGTGAGGGGCAAGCACAAACTCATAAACCAGCTCAGATGTCCTTTGGCCTGTCCTTCTGGACATGTGCTGTGCTTTTGGCTGGAGAATGCTGTGTGCAGGGAACTTGGGGTCTGTATGTCTGGTTCAGGCTTGCTGGGGGCATGTTCTTTTGTGTTTGCAAACTTGCTTTGGGAAGAGCTTTTGTTTCCTGGGCAAAGCCCCTGAAGGAGGTCTCCTATAAATGCTTTATTGAAAGCAGGAGGCATGCATTTCCATGGAGGAAAGTAAATATACATGACCATCAGGTTGCCGTTCTTTAGAAGTGTCTTCGTTAAGCTTTGGATAGGTGACTTTGGGACACTTGACTGAAACAGAGCCAGCCTGGGTAATTTGGATGATGCTCTATCCAAATCTGCAGGCTGGTAGATGTTTGCTGAGAACAAACTCGGTTCAGTTGCAAATAGATCATTACCCGCTTCGTTTGCTGCATCTCTGCATTGCTTGGCTTTGCTCTGACTCTGAAACAGGAAAAGAAAAACCCCAAATTAATTTCTGTCCGTAGTTTTTGCTTCTGCCATGACTGGGGTGTTTTTTGCTACCTGCTCCCTTTCCCCTTCTAGGGAAAAGGCTCAAACTTGCAAATGCTTCTTGGCTGTCCCGCCTCTCCACATGGTTCTGTTGAACATGTGCGCTATGTGAGAAGGGACCAGAATTTCACAGCTGCATGTGTAAGTCCACCAACTTCCCAGGAAATCTAGCCATTTACATCTCTCCATTCAGACATCCCTGCCTCAGGAGCTCAGTGCTAGCGTGCTCCAGCCTGAAGCTTGTGACTGCCGGCTGAGTTGTTTTTTCTCAAGGCTTTGATGTGCTTTTCTAATAGATATTTATAAGCAGTAATAAATGGTGGTTAAAATTGTTCGTCTTCCGAGTTCCTCATGTAATACCAGGCCTTTGAAATACGTTGTCAATGCCAGATTATTTCCTGTAACAACTCAGAAGCCTGAAATCAAAACTCACTCTGAGTAGAACTTATTTTTTTTAATCTGCAGCTTTTAACAAGAGAAAATACAGCTCTTATTGACAGGTCTGTACTCCCAGGTCTTTCTGCACAGATGGCGATGACAGTGCATTAACACACAGCTCTAGACATCAGTGTAACACATTCTTCCATCCTGCCCTTCAAGACAGGGCTCAGGTAGGGGTTCTAATGACCAATATTCCTCATCACAGCTGGTTGGAAAATGTGTAGTAAGCTGGGAACAGAAGCTTCATTCTTATTTGCTTCCCAACCCAAACTGTTTGCAAGTGCTGCACAGAATTAAACAGCTGACATGTTTCTTGTGAGATGCCTCCATGCATTTCAAACATGCTGGCGTGTGTGGAAGCAATGGCAGTGATCCTTCTGCATGAAAGGAGCCGGGTCAGATTTTGATGCCATGGAAGTTGCTAAGGGTTCTGGCATAATTTAAGCAGGGCCAGGGTTTCATCCCCTCTCTACAGCCACGCTGGAGAGTTTGGCTCATCAAAGATCAGCAAATGCTGGAAATAAAATGTAAAGCTCTGATGCTGTTTTTAGAGCCGCCATCCCCCCGCTCCTTGAGATGATTTTCGATCCTTTTTGCTTACACTGCACCGATTTTTATCGAGCCAAAGGGAGTTCGTTTATTTTGTTTTCTCCATCTGTTCTGCTGTAAAATGTTCCCATTAAAAGTTAGTGAATTGTCAGCTACAAGTATCAAGACGATGCAATGAAGGACTGCAGTGCCTTAATTTCCAATGATTTATTTTTGAGTTGGTAAATTTAGTTGAAATTAAACTAACCACAAGGAGAAAAACGTTGAGGAAAACCATACATTTTAACGTAAGGTACTATGCCTACTAAATGCAAGTGACCAAAAGGCAAAGCAAACTGCATGATATACTTCTGACTTGTGTCTCTTTTTTAAAACAAATAATTCTGGAGAAAAATCTCATTTGGTTTCCCTTCAGGATTCATAGACAATTAGATCATTGTCTGGGACAAATTAATTACTTAGTCCTCTCCCAGCCTTTTAGAAAACCCTTGGCTTATCACAGGACAGGATTAGGGCTACCAATGGTGTTTGTGAAGGAAGACCTCCTTGGGAAGGTGCTTTGGTTTAATTTGGGTCCTAAGGGTTTAGCAAGAAGGGAAAGCAGTCTCTGGCATCCCAAAGAATGGGTTCTTCAACTGTATTCTCGTGTACCTTGAAATGGAAAAAAGCCCTGCAATTTTATCTCTAAACAGAACTGTCATCTCAGGTACCTTCTCTGTTTGCTTCTGGTTGCCTGAAGCACTTGTCCGTTCAAAGGACTGCTCAGCCTCATCTGCCTCCTTGCACTTCTGGTGGTAGGTCTTCTTTGCCTGGATTGAAAAGAGATCACAAGTGAGGGCTTTGGGTTAGGGAACAAGGCTGGATTGGCCACAGCTCAATGTTCTAGGCACAGACTCTTTTGCAGTCTGGGGCAATAAATCAGTGCAATTAGGTAACAGCCAGGGTGTAGTCCTCAGAAGCAAAGAAATCCTTATTTGCACTGCAAGACTTAGCGACTCACTTAGAAAAACTGTGTTTTAATACAGATTGCTAGTACAGGCCCAGCTGTAGCACTGACAGGTCTGCAGCTACTTTTCTGCTGCCTGCAGATCCTGTACCCACAGGCTTTCCAGTCAGAGAGGTTCCCTCCCATTTACTAGATTCCTTCACTGTTTTTAAAATAATATTTACACAGAATTAAAAATTACATTTGTGCCTGGAAGTCTCCTTGCCTAGAAAGAATTAAATCCTGTTGGACCTGGGGCAGTAATCACTCCCCATGAACTTCCTGAGTATTTGTTTTGGTGACCCTTCTGTGGCTGTAGCAGGGAAGATGAGCTTCCTCCTAAGGTTAGCTTCCTCCTCATAGGAGGAATCTCCCACATGCATGCTCTTGCACTCTTACACACTCACACAATCTTGATTCTTCTTTAAATGTAGGTGCATGTAATATGGGTTTCGCCCTGTCTCACCCTGGAGCCAGTTTGCACCAACCTTCACAACCCCCCTTGCTTACCTCCATTGTTTTCTTGTAGTGAGACAACTTGCTCTTTTGCATGCGCTCCATTGCAGACTCATACTGTAAGAAACACACAGAAGTAAGAATTCCTGGCTTTGGGCTTCTCCACCCCTTTTTTATTTTAGGGACAGGTTTAGGAAAGGCATTGTGAGAGCCCTTCTGTGAGCCACATACCTTGGGGGAAAATGACTTCACTCTGCGTTTATAAATGACAGAACATCAAAATGCCAGGTAAAAAATAAAAATAATCCCAGATAATTCTGTTCCAGTGGTTTCCAATAAAAGCAGAGAAGATGCAGATTGACATTTTCTTCCTCTATTTTTGTTTTTCCTTCACCTTAAGGAGATTAAATAGCATAGCACTCAGCCATGGAGCCCACCAGCTCTGCTAGCAGAGTCCCTTTGCTGATTCAAGAGCTTGATCTTGCATCTTTGCAGACTAAACCACTGTCTAAGCAATGTGAGCAAGGGTAGTTGTCCATTTTAGATACAAACAATTCCTGTGTAATTTATATTCCATTGCTTCTGGCAAATGTGTGCTCGCTGTGATTTGTTTTCCAAATCATCATCCGGTCAGCATTGGAAGGACAGTGCTGCATTCTCTTTCATGGGTTTAGTTGTGACGTGCCTGGCCTTATGTGACAGTGAGATACACTTTTATTTGGCAGTGTATGGGCTTCTTCAGTGGGACTTTTGGTCCTTTAATCTTCATAGTCTGCTTAAGCAAAACTCTCTCTGGGGCTGCCCAGAGGCTCTCTTCAAACTGGGCACAGTCCTGAGAGCAGCTACACTGAAACACAGATCACAGCATTTTGGGAAGTTACCAAAAATGCTGACACCATGTAGCATGTCTAACGTTGACTTCCTCACAGCCCCATGCTGGACAAAGAAAAAAGCCTCCAAAGCAGTTTTACCTTTTTTCTGGGCCCCTCTAAGTGTTTCCACTGAATTATAGGCTTATGGTTTCCAACAGGAGAGAGAGCCTCTCTCTTGGCAAATCCTAGCGGCAAAGTGGCAGGAGGGATGCAGATCCTGATAAACTAGGTGCAGACTGTCTGCCTTTCTATGCCTTGTTTGCTTCATGTCATCACTGTGGACCTTCAAGCTCAGTACCAATGCTGGTTTTACCTGCTCTGATATTCAGAGTTCTCTGCTGTTCCACGCTCCTGTGTGCCAGGGTTATAGGCACAAGGGTTTTGTGCATTGCACACATTTTAATTTGTTTAAAATTAGCAAAGAATTCATTATTTTACTGTATTCTTCCATCAATCAGTGCTTTCAGAGTTAAGTGACACTCCTGTCTTTGTCATCACCCCCACCGAACCAGAGTGGGGTAAGTGACCAGTGTTGTGTCTACTGAGAGCAGCTTTTACAGGGGACTTTGACCTCGTTCAGTCCATAGGGGATGAAATGGCCTTAAATATGTTCAACTTTTTTCTTATACTATATCAACTAGACACTGTTTATTCCATGTGTTTTTAATTCAGCATATATTGGTGTTGCATTCAGCATGATACTCATCTGCTTTTACATTTTTAAATGTTTGTGTTAACCCTTGATTTTAGCGTATATTGGTGATCATGCCAGATCATACCAAAGAAACCCATTTCGCAAGGGTAAAAGGCAGAGAAAAGGAAGGATTGCTTTCTTATATGAATAGTATCTGCAGTTACACCAGACAGAGTACAAGTGACTAAAGCCTCTGCTCCTGAGTTCAGAGCGCTGCTTTGTTCTGGGGTCAGAAAGAGATTTTCTCTCGCAATCTGGTGCATGGAGCAAACAGGGCACACTGGGCATGTTCTATGATCGTTTGCTGTATTCGCAGCCTATGGCTGGAGACAGGTCATTGGCAGGGACCACTGACCCAACCCCTTTCAGCATTTCCCCACTTCCTCACCTTCTTCCTTTGCTCCTTCTGTCTTTCTCGGAACTCCTCAATTCCTTTCAGCTCATCCTTCAGCATTACTGCCAGCTGGATGTGAGAGTTCCCAACGCTTTCAATTTCTAAAGCAAATCAGAATTCATATGCAGTCAGTGGGGAAAGGTCCTTAAATATAAAGTCACATTTTTCAGGAGATGTTTCTGGAATGTGGCTGCTGTGTGACTCATCGTGAGCAGGGCAGCCTCAAAAAAAGTCTGCCCTGTGTTTCTACATTGCTGAGGGTTCACATAACCTGAACAGGGCTTATTGCAGGTCCTCTCACAGTGCCTGCAGAATGCACAGGTAAGAGTCCTCACTGCAGAATTGGAGTGCTCAGAACAGCCTTGGCAAGAGCAGACCCAGCTCCGTTTCTTCAGAGCTCCGTTTACCCCAGCCACCTGTCCTTCTTCTGGAGCTGGAGGTCAGACAGAGCGCAGAGGGGAGGGAAGAAGCTCTGACCTCCAGCATCATGGCTTTCCTTTTGCTACACTGCTGGATTATTGTCTCTCTTGGGAGCTGTGTGCCAGTGGCGCCCAGCCTTGCACAAATGTCATTAGACAAGGTTGCAAGCCAGGAATTTCCGAGGGTCAGTCAAGATGGATTGAATTTCAGAGCACCTGGCTGGTAACTGCTCTGCATTTGTCGGCTTTGGTGCCTGTGAAATGGAACCCCATGTTTCCAGAAATGTTGAGCTCCCCCCTCCAGGCTCTAAAAATACCTTAATTCAGTATCTGCTTTTCAAAGGGCTGGTTTCACCTAAAGGGCAGGTGCCAGTAGCCAGGTACACTGTCCCATTGGCTAGGATGGCATTGCATTCTCTGCGTGTGAAAGGCTTTCCTTCAGCCGTGGCTGTGTTCAGCAAGCATAGTGTTTGTTCTGCTGTCGGGGGCGTTGCAGAAGGGGGGAAACAGAACTTATAGTCTGTGACTGGATCCAGATAAAACTAACTTGAGGAACAAGCCCTTTTCATTGCCACTAGAGAGTGGTGGATTGAGTGCCCAACCGTGGGGGCTGCCACTGAGTGTCCTTACCCTCCGCTCCCCACACTACAGACTGGGGTAAAAACGTTGCAAATAGAGGGAGGAAGAGGATGCAAGACCCCAGAGGCAATGAAGACACTGTATGTCTGTCTTAGCCAGGCCAGAAGGAAAGATGTCAATACTTACGTTGCTTGAGCCTCTCAAACGCTGCCTTCAGTGTGCTGTGAGGCAGAAACAAATGCACTTTGTTAATAGGGGCTGTGAATCTAGAGAAAAAACTTTCAGAACCTTCAAGATCCACATAGAGATAAAACTCTTCAACAGCCTTTGTAATTGAAGTTGACCATGCTAACAAGCACAATAGCATCAATCTGCTACCTTCAGGAAATGCGCTAATATGCTCCATGAAGCAATTGCAGCGCTCCTTATGTGCACCCTCTTTTTAATCCCACTGTATCTCTGCCTGTGGATGTTAACAGACATTTCTCTGTTCTTGCACCTTCCCAATGGATGCAAGTCAATAGAGTGAAGTAAAGATGGTCAAGGGGAATTGGATTTTGGAGCACTGGTCTGAAGGCTAGAGCGAAAGCAGCTCCATCCTCTACACTGAATGCAGGCACTAGCAAATTTTTCTTCCTCGGTCACTTTTGAAGCTAGAGCAGCTCTACTCTGCAGCATCCTCTATACTGCGCTTTCTGAGCACCCTCGTGTGGCACAGCTCGCTCTCCTTTCAAATGACACAAATGGTACAGAGAGCCTACAGAGGCAGTGAAACTCTGATGCTCCCGGGGGCGGAGGAGTGGGGGGGGTGTTTCCACATCCCAGCAGCACAGCATGAATAAAACATGCTGTGAAATCAGGCCTCGGTGCTGGGCTGTGAAGTACAGCATGGAGATGAGCACAGCGAGGTGTTACACAGCTCATCCGGGTGGATCTACACAACTAAGTGGTCCTACAATGTAGAGTTGTGGAAAGGCGTGAAAGGGTAACGAAAAGCCAGATGTCCTGGTTTTTGATGAGCCGTTTTTGATCCATATTTTGGCAAGCAGCTTAAGAAAGCAGCGGAGATACCTGTGTAGAAGTGATGGGAGAGAAAAGAGTATGATCTGTAAGAGGCATGTAAACGCAATAATTTGCTCTTGCTCCCAGTTTGCAGGCTGGCAGGGTGTTTGTACACACAACAGCCAAGACTATGGTGTGATTTGGAGGCTTTTCAGACTTAGAAATCGTCTCTTCAAGACCCAGAGTGTGTTGATCCCTGAAGGAGACAGTTCTGGGATCTCCAGGGAGCCCTGGCTCAGCCGAGGCAGAGGAAAAGCCTGTTAACAAAGTCCCTGGAGTCTCCCTGGCTGAAGCCCTGGCTACTTGGAGAGCCCAGGAGAGGATGTGTATCACTTCCCAGGCATGTGCGCCTGCAGATGGGTAGGGAAAGCCTGTGTCTCCTGGGCCATCTCGGGAGTCTTAAGAGACACATGAAGCATCCTAATTGCCCTGTGTTAATTTTGGCTGGACATCTGTTTCCTAATCAATGCTTGCTCTCCCAGTAGCAATGCTGCCTTGGCAGGCATAAGAAAAATGCCCAGGCGAGGGGAAAGGCTGGGCCTATCCTCACTAATAACTGCCTTGCCATCCGCTTCCAAATCTGAATTTGTAGAAATACAAGGAAAGGACTTTCCACCAGACTAGATGGGTATTGAGCGAACTGAGTCTTTCAACTTTCCACTAGAGTTGTGGTGAATCTCCTGAGAGAGGGAAACCGTGCTGGATTGTGTATTCTTAGTATTGTTCTGATAATGCTGACATGATTGAAGGTTCATTTTGGGAAAAAAAAAAAAAAGAGTCTGTGAAATTTTGATGGAAACTAAATTTTCCCAACACAAAGAAAACAAATGGTATTCTTTCCAGCTAAGTTAATTAAAAGCTTGAAATTAAAAAACAAGTTAACTATCAGCAGGAGAGCAAGCTTTTTCTTGCCTACAAGCTATAATGGATTATTCTGAGAAATGAAACATGTAAAAGGAATAAAATTTGCTTTATTTAGTGTGGATTTCCAATAGGAGGTGGGGAATCTGCTGACAACTTCATGGCTGAAGTAGGTAAACACGGGATGTAAAAAGCAGGGGGCACTTGCAAACTACCCATCCTGTTTGCCCCCTGTGTTAATCTACTGTTCCCAGCAATTAGTTTTTCTTTGCTATTGGTGATTCGGGTTACGTGAAGACTGGCAAAATTGCTGTTCTGGATACTGAAAACTAGTGCTTTCTGCCTATGTACCAAGGACAGAAGCAATTAGCTGCTTTTTTTTTCAGTTTCCAGGCATCTGAGCTACCGGAGTAGTTCGTGCTCATAAGCCCTATGTGAAGCTTTTCTCCTTTTCGCTGGCTCTTTGCAAGGATGAGTGTGTCTTCTGGTATAATAACGCACCTGGCCATAAACTGGAGAGACTTGTTTCCCCCTGCGTGGTCTCTAATGGCCTTTGCAGAAAGCTCTGTCTGACCTTTTGCTCCTTGTATGAAAGCTTTGTCCAGCCCGTTCTCAAGCTGCACGCTGGGGCAATGCCACAGCCCGTGAGAAGATTGAAATAGACTTCAGCCAGTCCCTTCCTTATTTTTATAATAATTTCCTAAAATCTGTGAATCACATTCCTCATCTTTATGGGGCTTAAGGGAGTAGCAGATGTGTCATTGTGCCAAATTATGTGTGGGGGTGAAGAAATAAATCAGATTTTGACCCGTGGGTCTATCAGGTATTCCTTTATGACTCTGGGCTGTGGGGATGGGCTGGCTGCAGCAGCAGTGCTATAGATTAGCTCCTCATTGCTGTTAATTGGGGAATGATATCATTTCAGTGCTTTGGAGTGTTTAACGGAAGCAACTCGCTTAGCAGGCGTATGAGTGAGGTTTAATTTTGCCCCTGCTGTTTTGGATGCATTGTACCTATTCCCTGGTTGATCTGGGTGGGTTTGGCTTCCTAACGGGATCGATAAGGGCTTTATTCTGAAGCATCCGGAGTGGGGATGGCTCGCTCTCAGGGACGCTTTTACAGAGTATTTTAGCCTCACAGTGTAATATGCTGCTTGGCATTGTGGTAGCACTGGGGGGTTCTGTTTGTTCATTTTCTGGCCAAATTAGAAAACC
This sequence comes from Zapornia atra, assembly GCA_013400835.1. Lineage (NCBI taxonomy): Eukaryota > Metazoa > Chordata > Aves > Gruiformes > Rallidae > Zapornia > Zapornia atra. Next base: position 212,259 of record VZTU01018674.1, on the reverse strand, counting down.
TGGGGTTGAAAATAATTCAAGGAAAACTGAAAATTTGCGATTCGCCTCTTTCTCTTTCTTTGTTCGTTTGTTTTGGAATTGCTGTCTTCTGACATATCCATGTAAATTCTGGTAGACTGCTACGGCGCCCAGGCTAGAGACAGAGCACCAGCCTTCCCTTTGGGCATCCCTGCGTGGAGCCTCCTGCTGATGCCTCGCTGAAAATAGGGTTGGACACAAAGTTACTGTGCATATTTGTTAAACGGCTCCCCCTCGGACATTTAAAGATTGGAGTTGTCAAAATGAATCTCGGGTGCAAACAGGATTGCCCCTGAATCCGGAATAAAGGGATGGAGCCTGTGCGGGAGCAGTCCTGCAGCATCCTCGGGTGGTTTTTGCCATCTAGTGGCTATCATACTCCTACTGCCTCCAACACAGACCGTGCTGCTGCCCTCGTGTGCTGTAGCCTCCTGATACTCGAGGATGGCAGAATTGAGCTGATTTTGGAAAATACACACGTTTTGGGGTTGTTTTTTTTTCAAGTGCAGGGGAAGGATGAGAGCAGAGCTTCTGGAGAAGCGGGGGAGTCAAGGGGAGAAGCTCACTGTGATAAAGCTTGCTTGTTTTAGCATTCTTGCTCTGTAGATCGCAAAATGCTTCCCCAAGTGAGCTTATCCAAATTTAGTCAGCGCACCAAAGGGGGAAGAGGCCACCCTGGCTCTCTAGGGTGCTGATCACTTGTTCCTGTGGCTCTCCCCTAAGGGGATAAACATTTATGGAATGCATCGCTCCTGAGCTCGGTCTGATTTTTCTCCCCACAGAACACCCATCCTGTATTTGATAGGGGCCTTGTTTGGGACTTGGCCTCCATCGCTGGACAGGTATGAAGAGTAGTGAGGAAACCACTGCATCTTATCAGGGATCCATTTTACTCACTGTGCAGAATTAATGTGTAGTAGGAGGGGGACTTGATTGGAACAGCACAGGAGGACAGCATTCCAAAGCCAAGTTGTCCTAGCTGCTCTCTGTTTGCTTTCTCTCTCCTTCAGTTTTGGCCCTTATTTTTGCCAGAGAGTTGGGCTGTTGCTGGGGACCGGGCTGCACGGGGCAGTCTTACATGACATGAGGAAATGAACTGTAGATAGGGCTCTGGTACCTTCTGCTTCACAGGTATTAAAAGCTGAATTTTATTGCACCAGAGATGCAGTTAGCAGAGCTCCATCAGTGGCAGTGCTTAGGTCACAGGTATACTCACTACATCCTCTGTTGCACCACACTTTTTTTTTTCTTTTTTAAACTGTAGGTTTGATGGTTTGGGCATTTTATTATTTTTGTTTTTTCAGCACTTTGTGTTTTTCACTCAATTAGAGCCTGGTTTAACTGAGTAATTCAGAGAGTCCCTTTACATCTCGTACACAGGAAGGTAAAACTGGCTCTTGAACTGTGGTTTTCCGGTTACTTTTTTAATTTTATTTCTACCTTTGCTTGGCGAACAGAAGTGTGAAATAACCCCACCTTCCATTCTGGTTGGTTTCCATTTTAACATCGACATCACCTCCTTCAGTGTTCTGTTCTTACTGTAATTTTTTTTCAAATGCTCTGCCAGATGAGCTTACGGATCACTCTTCCCATTCTCTCTCCACCTCTGGTAACTTAGATCTGGACAGCGTGGTTGTGAATCCAACCCACTGCCAGCCTCCTCTGAGGCCACAGGCAACACCTGCCTTTCCTCCTGCTGCATGGGGAATTCCTGATGCGGCTTTACCGGCACCTCTTTCTGTGAAGCCTGGTGGTAGTAGGGAAGTGTGGCAGAAGAAACGTGTTTGGAAGCATTTGCAGCTGGGACTCTGTCTGTCTGCATTGCAAACAAGAAAGGAAAAGAAGAGGGAGGCATTGCGCCCCTTTAACAGGGAGGTGACTCAGTCACTACCAAGTCCTAGGCTAACCCAGCACAGCGTGTCCCATGAGAATCATGTCTGGTGTTACTTAGCTGGGGATGCAGCGAAAACATTGAGGAATTCATTTTGATGGGATGTTTCTTCCTGCTCTCAGCAGAGCAAAGGAAGGCAAAACCGCCCAATGCAACTGGAAAGACTTCTGTGCGGGTCCCAGCTGTGGTGTGATGCTGAAGCCACTGGTGGTGGAGAGAAGGCATGAGCAGCACCCTTCCTCTGACCAGGGGAGTCCAGGTTTCCATCTGTCTATAAATTAGTGATAGCAAGGCACAAGCTAGCGTGAGCAGTCATGTTGGCTATCACAGGGGGCTGCATGATGCTCAGGATCAGGCTGGGTGTAGCACATCTTTCATGGCAAGGGTTCCTCTAGTGATGTGGTGTGTCTGCGTACATGGTTCTGGTGCTGGAATATCTCCAGATAAGTGTCAGAGGCAGAAACAGCCCAAAACTGCAAAGGAAGCAGGCTGTGTTATCGTGCCCAGAGCTGGCTACTGGGAGCACAGGCATTTCACCCCAGACTTTGCTGGGGCAGAGGAGCAAACAGGATGGCATCTCTCTTCCCTGTAAATCTGTGCCCATAACCCATGAATTAGACCTCTTGTGACTCCAGCATGACCTATACCATTCAAATCAAAGGATAAACCACTGAAAGCAGCTTTTGTACCTCTAACATAAAAATAAACTTGCTCCTGGAAAGAAGGCAGCGCTGCTCAAAAATGCCTAGCTTTACCTCTGTAGAGTTTATCTAGGTTGGGTTTAACAAGAACTGAGCAGAAGTTCTGGTCTTTCAGACTATGGGTCTATTTTCGCAGGGTCTGGAAAATTCGAAATCCAGGTGTGGAAACCCTGCACGGGTTCTGAACATCAGAGTGGAGAATAGAATAACTAACCGTGGAAGGATGTGACCTTCCAGAATGACTTTTAGCTTCAGTTCAAACCCGCCTGCTTTGTGTGAGTAATACAGAGGGTTCTGGATAGTAAGTGACAGGCGCACTATATTTGCACACAGGAAGCAGCGATTGGCATTTCGTTACGGATGCCCTCACCTCCGCTCACTGAAATATTCTATTTCAGGCATCGCAGAGAAGGGCAGAACAGACACGGGCTTGAAGGAACTACCCTTTCCCGAGGTCTGAAGGAGATGGTAGCAGAAAAGAGGGAAGGAAAAAAAGTAGGAGATGTACATGAGAAGAGACAAGCAGAGCAAATGACAAAAATAGCTGTTGTCAGACCAGGCAGAATTTAACCAGCTACTACATGTTTACAGCAGTTATTTTACTGAAGAACAGAGTTCCCAGAGGCTCGATTTCAGCTGAAGCTGGGATGTATCTGAAAACCGGGCTCTGTTTTTGTGTTGCTCTGCTCAAGACTTGCCCAAAGCTACTGTGTGGAAATTCCCAGTCACCTTGCAATCTGAGAGGTGTTTCCTCTTACAGGCATGAGCTCTGCTGAGAATTACCTACAGCGTGTCGAGACATTGGTACTGTGTGCACTACCAGCACATGCTCACAAACTCCATCTTGCTTTGTAACCCTCAGCTGAAAATCCCCAGTTTCTGTACATCATAGAATATGGGGAGTACAAAAACATGGCAGTTTGAAGTTCTTGGTGCGTAGTTCCCTCTCCCATACTGGGGACCGGTATCACCTGGCATTTGTGAAGAACACGTGGCTGTGACTTTGTAATCATCTCCCTCATAATTTCATGATTAGAGACTCTGGAATTGTGATTCAGATGTTATTTTTTTGTAATTAATTAAAATGGGGGATAACAGGGCTGTAAAATTAGCGTAATGTAGGAACAAAGACACTCTGAAAGTTCATTTTAGCCCTGACTTTGATAGTTGAGCTCCAGAGCCCCATTTCTGTGCAGTATCCATCCTTCCATCCTGACTGCTGCAATTCTTCCATCCTCACCTGTTCCTCAAGGGCTGCCCTGTCCTCTCTTAGGCCTCACCCACTCAAAAGGTATGTTTGCAACTGATATTCTCCCAAAACCCATTATCTTCCCAGGGCTTTCATTAAGACACCCCTCCACAGATATCCATATTCCCAGGCACAGCCCGCATCCCTGACTAGGCTGGCACATCCAGGTGATTAACTGGAAAGCAGCAGCCAGTCTTTCCCTTAGTTTTGGGGAAATATCCTCATGTGCGTGCCCTGTTTTACTTTGTTTGGGACAGAATATTAGGCTGAAGGGATTTTGGTCTGAGCCTGTGTGACCCTTCTTGCAGCCTCCCACTTGGATCCAAGTGTGTGCATACTCCTGTCCATTAGAATGAACTTGCCCAAAGCCTGTAGCAACTGCTGAGTTGGATCTGTGTCATGCCTTGGAAAGAGGGCATATCCCTTCCCTGTGGGAAGCAGGTTCCACCAGCTGCAGTGCTGGAGGCAAGGACGTGCAGCCAGAACGCCTCTGTTAGCTTGAATCAGGCTGGTCTGTTGAATGACTGTGTCTTTTGGGTGCTGGACAGCATTTATAGGGAACTTCTCTCTCTTGAGCTAGAAGCTGGAGTGTGTGTTCGGGGCTGGTTACCATGGGCGTAGCAGCTTCTTTTAGAAGCCCTGTTTTGCTTTTTTAAAAAAAAATAATTGAAAAATAAGGTAAAAAAAGGTTGCAGCACGTCTCACTCATTGCAGCATGTCTGCATCTCTGATTTCAGCTTTGGTAGAAGTTTTCCTGCAGCTGTAGGCTCTCCATGGCCACTTCCAATACTGGCTTGAAAAAGAGCAGCAAGGACCTTGCTGAAGCCAGTCACACCTCTGGTAGCAGCGCTAAAAACTTGTCCCCTGCCAGCTCCCAAGTCAAACTGATTTCTCCCGGTTCTGATGCAGCAGAGTCTGCAGGCACACAGCACTGCCCTCTTCTTCCCAGGGCACGGTGTTATGTTATTGCTGATGCTGAGTGTCTGTGTCCAGTCTTGGCTCGTAGCTGCCTCTGGCCAAGCAGGAGCAGTGCTGAGCCCTGAAGGGTCAGCTCTCCATCACAGGAGCTATAGCGATGCTCTGGACAGCATATAGGATGGAAACCTGACACCTAGGTGTCACCTAGGTGCTGCTGGCACCTAGGTAGTTCTCAAGGCAACGAAATTGCTGTTACCTTTCAGAGAGCCTTCCCTACTGTCTGTCTTCTGAGCCAGCAATGTATTTCTTCATCTGTGCCTTTCAGTAAATAAAAATAGGCAATTGAATCTGTTCATACACTTTGCTGAGTCAGCACTTTGCTCCAGCTGAAGCAAAAGTTTGGGGGAGAAGGGTAGAGCCTCAAAAAATCTTGAAATCATTCATTCCATTGACTCAAATGAAAAGCTTTTATTATACGGGGGAGGCGTGGGAGCTGACTTTTCCACAGCAATGGCTGCTGCTCAGTGCAGTGTGTCATAGCCCTTCTCCAGGCTTCTCCCTGTCACTTCTTTTACTCATTGCGTTTACTTTATCCATCTGGTTATGTGTCGGTCCTGACTGTGCTGCAGTAACAACCCAGACAGTACCTCCCCATCACAGCCTAATTTCTCCCTTGAGCAGACCCTCTTCTCTCCAAGCATAGAAAGCAACGGAGAAGGATTGGTTTTTTCCCTCTACAATTTTTAATCTCCAAGGGTGTCGTAGTTTTGCTAGGTTGGGTGCTGGAAAAGAACAGGGGGTGCAGAAAATGGCTGCTGTGAGGAGCTGCTGGAATTCCCTGGAGCTCCAAAATGTAAATAATCCAAGGCCAGAATCGTTGTTGACCAGGGTCAAGCCAATGAGAGATAGTCACAGTGCCTCTGAGAATCACATATAGGAGAAAACAACCCAGAAGCAGCTGCATTTTGCCACCGGAGAAGGGAGTGAGATTTAACGAGCTGTGCACACCAAGGCCGGGGAGGGGGAGTAGGCGCCCCAGGTGCCGGAGAGAGAGATGCCCTCGCAGCCTGTGGAGAAACCCCATGGTAAAGGCCGAGACCCCACCTGCAGCCCGTGGAGGGGCTCCACGCTGGATGGAGCAGGTGGAGACATGGAGAAGACGCTGTGACCCTTACGCTGAAGCAAGCCCCTGCCAGCACTTGCAACCTACAGAGATGAGCGAGAGAGAGAGAGAATTGCACTGGAACAGGTTTGCTGGTGGGAGGCTGATGACCCCGTGGAGGACTGGGACTGAGGGACATTGTGATTTATTGCTGCCCGCCACAGCAGTGATCCAGGCAGAGCAGCTGATGAGACACACGGAGAAAGTTCCTGGAGGACTGTCTCTAGTGCGTGGGACCCCACGGTGCAGCAGGGGGAGGGTGTGTGGAATGGATTCGCTTCCCCCTCCCGGCCGAGAAGGAAACCAACTTGCAAGGAACTGACCGAAGCCCCGTCTCCCAGTCCCTGCCCCCCTGCATTGCGAGCGGGGGGGAAGAAGGGAGTAAAATCATGGCTAAAGGGAATTCTGCTTAGAATGGAGGGGTGGAGGGAAGGTGCTACTGAGAACCCCATTTTTCCCCAGTCCCTGCCCCCCTGCATTGCGAGCGGGGGGGAAGAAGGGAGTAAAATCATGGCTAAAGGGAATTCTGCTTAGAATGGAGGGGTGGAGGGAAGGTGCTACTGAGAACCCCATTTTTCCCCAGTCCCTGCCCCCCTGCATTGCGAGCGGGGGGGAAGAAGGGAGTAAAATCATGGCTAAAGGGAATTCTGCTTAGAATGGAGGGGTGGAGGGAAGGTGCTACTGAGAACCCCATTTTTCCCCAGTCCCTGCCCCCCTGCATTGCGAGCGGGGGGGAAGAAGGGAGCAAGATTCTGATTAAAGTCTGCTAAGAAGGGAGTGGTGGGGGGAACGTGTTTTAAGATCTGGTTGCATTTGTTTTAACATTTGGTTGCGTTCCCGACTCCAGTTCTTCACAGTTCTGTTTAGTGTAGTGTAATAAATTAGAATAGTTCTTTCCTGCACTGTGTTGAGTCTGTTTCACCCATATCGTTGCTGATAAAATGATCTCTCCTTGTCCTTATCTTGACCCTGAAGCCTCTTAATATATATTTTCTCCCCTGTCCAACTTAGAAGGGGAGTAATAGACTGGCTTTGGTGGGCTTCTGGCCTCCAGCCAGGGCTAAACCACCACAAAGGGTTTGAGACCAGGTGAGCCAGGCAGGCTCGATGGGACGACCTGGGACTGCATTTTTGGAGCTGGACAGAGCTGTCCATGCTTGTACTGGGAGGACATAAGCACATGAGTTCCTGCTGGACTGTCCATCATGTGGAGCAGTGCCACCACCTCCAGTGCAGCAGATATGGCATTGGCTGCCATGTAGGTTTGCCAACGGGCCCCTGCACGGGGACTGATGCTTGCTCTGGGTCTGTGCTGCTTCCAGCTTAAGGCTGGAAGCCTTAGCATCTGCCATGTTTAAAAGGTGACTGAATTTAAGAGTAGAGGATAATGACTTTGCGTTAGCAAAGGAGATGAATGATCTAAAATTCATAATTCTGGCTCCTCTGTGATGTGTAGCATGGCAGGGGACGCTCTGTAACATGTTCTGCAAAAAAACCCTCCAAGCTACCTCATGGTTGTCAAATGCCAGGTTTAGGTACAAATACCCGCACAAAGCCTTCGTTAGATTTTATTTGATTAACGCTGGTACCCAAAACTGCATTCAGAGATGTGAACAGCCCTGTTCAGCCTCTCGAGTGCTCACAGTACCGCGTACTCGGTGTGCTAGCTGGTAATGGAGACTCCTGTAAAGAGGAGAGACTCAAAGTCGTGCTCCAGGACAGCAGTAGCATCGTCCTTTCCAGCTTCTCTTATTACATGTAGTAGGTAGGTTCTGTCCCTCTGGCATCTCTGAGGGACTGTCCTTGGGAGCAGAGCTGCTGTCAGCACTTGCTGTCACAGAAACAATCTGAAACCTCTTAAACACAAATATTTCATTTTCCTGAGTTGTCGTAACCCAGAACAGACCCTACTTCTCTCAATTTTAAAGCGTTTACTGTGGACAGACGCCCTTCCCTGTCCATCTGCATAGCTCCTTGAACAGCCAGAGGATGCTGAATGACAAAGCACGTGTGTTCTCCCTGCTTCAGAACCCAAGCAGTGAGGCATTTGCTCTGATAAAAATACCAGCGCAGAGTTGGTGGCTCCCCAGACCAGCCCTGGGTTTATGGAAACGCAGTGAAACAGCTCTGCAGCATGCTTTGTTGGTACCTTCAGCCTTCTCTCTGTGCCAAGCTATAAAATCGATGGATTGAAGCGGAGCTGGGCCCGAGTCCAAGCTTCCCCCAACTTGAGGGGAACTTGGATCAGTGTCCCAGCGATGGGACTTGGCTTTGCCTCTAAATCAAGCTCTTATAGTCTCTTAGGGACAGAAGGGCAGCCAAAGCTCTGCGTTTCTGAACACACTTGCTCTGCCTGCCCTGTGGTGCCACTAGAGGAATTTAGGCGGAGCCTTTTGTTAATCCTGGAACACCTAGCTTAGCCTGTGGTTTGGAAAGAAGCCATAATCTCCTATTTTAACTTCAAAATAATTTTTCTTCTCTTTCCCTTTCTCCGACTAGGTCTGTGAGTTGAGACACAGGCGTAGGTAGGGGGGAGAAGCCATCTCCAGCAGCCTTTGCTAGGGACCTTGCTACACCTTACCTCAAGGGCAACAGAGAGATGGAGTATGAGGGAAAGAGGGGCTTCTGGAGAGGCTTCCTGTTCTCTGGAGCGAGCCTTGGTGCTCTCTGCACTGCCAGGTGTGTGGGTTAATGCAACAGTTTCTCTGTCAGCCTGGATGTGCCACCACCGAACCCATAGTGAGTGCTACGGGTTATTGCCTGGCACTTGCATGCTATCGTGGTGCAGTGCAAGGGTTTGAGGTCAAGTTTTCCAGTAAAATATGAGCAGGAAGCCATGCTCACATCGTGAGGGAGTGATAAATCAACATAAAAAGGACACTGCAATTAAGAAAAGAGATACAGGATGGATGAGGGTAGCGGGCCCCAGGGATCAATGGAGCTGTTTTGTGTTTAGATTGAGGTCTTCTCTTTCTGACTTGTCTTCTGTGACCCCAAAGCTTCATCCTCTTCCACCTTGTTACTGCATTATTACTTGTTACAATAATGACAAAATGTCTCATTATTGCTGCTGCCATCAATAATAGCAGCAATTTATCAGCAGTGTTTATTAAGTTAAATTCCATGCCAACATCTATCTTTCCTTCCTAACACAATTCATATGAGATCTAAGATAGTGGCGGAGGAGACAGAGAAAAATACGTGTCATTTTAGTGTATCTCAGTAGTTTCTCTGATTTCTTTCAAATGAAGTCCTTTCAGGGACATTTAAAGCTTAGACTCCTAAGCCAAGCCCTTTCCCTGCCGCAGAGGCTCACTTTTGGTGTCTCTGTACTTCGCATTTGTTCTGCCACAGACCCTCAGTGTCCACCCAGCTTCTGAGAAGTGCCAAGCCACCAGCCTAAGCATTTCACAGCCTGTTCCTTTCCCTTTTCCCCCTACCCCAAATCGCTTAGTTGGCTTTTGGGAGCAAATATTAAACATTGTCAGGAATCCTGAAATTTAACAAGTTCTCAGTAAATTCCTACTGCTAATTCCCAAGTAGAGATTTTTGTGAAGGAATATGGCATTTCCCCACCTGGGAATACCCAGACTAGGATGCTGCTTCTCTGGGGAAGAGAAGGTTTTGGGGTGACCTTAGAACACCAGCCCTGGGGCTCCAGGAAAGCTGGAGAAGGGCTGGTGCTAAGAGCAGGGACCAAGGGGAATGGCCTTCAGCTGCAGGAGGAGAGATGGAGATGAGCTGGGAGACAGAAATCCTTCCCTGTGAGGGGGGAGGCCCTAGCACAGTGTGCCCAGAGAAGCTGGGGCTGCCCCTAGATCACCGGCGGGGTTCAAGACCAAGTTGGATGGGGCTTTGGGCACCCTGGGCTAGGGAGGGTGTCCCTGCCTGTGACAGGGAGGCACTGGGTGGGGGGGGGTCTGAGGACCCTTACCACCCAAACCAGTCTGGGGCTCTATGATTTTCCTGAACATTGTGAAGTGCTGTGTAATGCACTGAGCAGCTTGTTTGTAGGCAAAGCCCGGGAGTCTGATGTTGCTCCCATACTGCACTCATTTTGCACTGTTGTTAGTCCGCACTAGGTTAGTTTTCACTAATAGTAAAAGAATTCCTTACTTGATTTCTGTTTGTCCTCCTGCTTTCCGAGCGATTTGAATCAGCTCCTTCCCATATCTCTCTTCTGCTTGTGCTCTGGTAAAAGGAAAGTGTGTTCAGTTTCTCTTAGTAGCACCACAATCAAGTTTACACAAACCTTGTCATTGCATTGGGGGTACAAAACCTAGGAAATACTACTGCTTTACTTCCATCTCTGCTCGATTCTAGTGCTGGTAGTTACTGCTGAACTATTTTCAGCTAGCTGTTTCTAGCAGCGAGTGATAATGAATGCCCGTCTCCATTGGTTTGATTAGACTGTGGGTGCTGCGTACAATTCTGTCACCAAAAAGTTGGACTCGAGTGGAAGAAGAGGTGTACAGAAGTGGAGTGAAGATGCTCTGGAGAATGAGAAGCCTCTTCTGCAAAAGAAACCTAAAACGTGATCCATTAGAGTGGAGGGTGGAATGGGAATGGAGAGTAGGATCCAAAGGACTCTGATTTACATTTCCATTTAAAGAGAGGTTCTGAATAGATGGGAGCCAGGAGTAGCAAGAAGACCTCTAACCATTAGAAATGCAAGATGCTGCTTGAGCGGCTGCACTGGAGACAGAGGGAGAAGGACCCTCTCTGGGTGTAAGGGGAGGCTGTGACAGTGTTCTGGAGGGGATGATGTGATGTCTCACCTAATGGGGAACTGTAATGACTGACTCAGGAGAGTGTTTGGTTCTGTGGTTAATAAACACAGACAATTATTTATTTGCTGTTTTCCCTTCCCTCAGCTCTGGAAGAAATGTCTATTCTCTGCTTGCTTTTTTTATTTAATATTTGTACAAGATGTTAGTTTGTTCCTCCGGGGTGCAAGGCTGGGACAGAGCTGACTTTTCAGCCTTGGAGCAGCTGCTAAGAACTCTTGAATGGTCAATAATAGATAAGGAACGGGTAGCCTGGTGCGAGGAGATGAGGGGGAAATGTTGTCCAGGCTAAGGCCGGCTCTCAGAAAGGGTTTCAAACATTCCAAACCATTTTGAACCTGAAACATGGCACCTTGGGGAAACAGTCTTCATTCAGAGAAGGAATTTTGATGTGGGTACGAGGCCATGCAACCCCACTGTTTTGTTCTTACGTCCAGCTTCCCACTACTGCTGAATTCAAGCGTGTCTGCTCTGGGATTTCTCCTCGGAGAACGGGGTGCATGGGGACAGGCCGCAGAGAGGCACTGCTCCTTAGCAGGTTAGATGAACACATACAAACATAACCCTCCAGAAGCAGACAGATTATTATTTTCTTTCTTTCTGATTTTAAAAACAAACATTTTGGTGTCAGAGGCTTTGCTTTGCACAGCTCGGGGCTGCCGTTCCCACTTCCCAGTACTCTTGCACACAGCTTCTAGGTTTCCCCGCAGCAGTTGAGAGATGAAACGTATTTTGTGGTTTAAATCTTGGGCTTTGTTCTGGCCTACAGTTACTTTCCTGCTCCCTGATCTCCTGGGCCCTCATCTGGACCAGGCAGAGGTATTTGTGAGCCAAACGCCTGGATGGAAGACTGAAGAGGTGTTTGTGTAGCTGGGGCAGATGGTTCTGGGACTTGAGGCAGCTGCTGCAGGAGTCCTTGTTGAAATTCTGGCATCGAGCCCATGATAGCCTGTGATTCTGTGATATGGGCAGTCTCTGAGAACACAGATGCATCCCGTGCTTTCATCTCCTCCTAGGTCATCCCCGTGAGTGACGTGAGGACAAGCTGAAACAACCATCTTCCAGAACTAAGCTGGAATTAATACCTTCTTTCTGCAGCTGAGTGCCCGCTGCCTTTTCTCCTTCTCTTCCTCCCCCAACATACGTGTACACACATGAGCCTGTGTATGCCTGCACGCTTGCTGGGATGTGTTGCAGGTGTGCAAAAGCTCATGGAAACATTTGTTCTGGTAGCTTTCAGGTCTGCAAAATGACTGTATGTGTCCTTTTTCCCCCCTTCTTTTGTAAAGTCCTCTGTGCCTCCACCACAAACCAGGGAGAACAGCAAGAACCTTATCCTGCAACTTGCAGAAACCTCAGTGATGTGTTTGGGAAAGAAACAGGCATAGATAGCTGCTGCAAGCTTCAGTGCAGAGCCCTCCTGAAGCCTGCAATGTAATTCTGATCTCTGTAAGTTATGAGTCACAAAGGAGCTATTTTAAACAGTGAAAGCTAAGCCACCGTCAGACAGCTGTGACTTTAGGGCTGTGTGACACACAGCAATAAAATATGCCTCCACTGGTGGTCAAGAAAAGCTATTCAAACAGCTTCAGATTTGGATGGGAGACTCTTGGCACTCTGTGAAATAGTCAGCTTTGAGCTTGACACCTCACATCCCTTTGAAAGCGACAGTGCCCGAAAAGCAGCCTTCAGAAAACCAACTGAAGCCCAGAAAACTATCTGGGGACAGCATGGGGAGAAAAGGCAGGCTGTGACAGAGGCAGGCAGGGCAGCGTTCATAAGAAGGCAGTTCTGAGATGAACTGTTCTACGGTCACCTGCTGAACATATAATGTGCGGTCCTTCCTACAGGTCACGTGTGGGCATGTGTGTGCCTCATGCTACATGGTGAACTGTTGAAACCCAGCTGCTTAAGACCAGCAGCAAACTTCAGATACTTTTTTCTAAGTCAGAAGTAGAAAAATGAATGCCAGAGGAGTCACAGCAGCTGTGTAACCTGTATTTTCTCACCCACAAAAGCGTTGGCTGACCATAGCTGCTGTTGAGGGGCTCCCAAGAAGCATGTAAAGGATGAACATCGACCACAACATTGTTATTCAAAGCGTAGTAAGGTTAGCGAATGATGAGGGCCATCCTGGGTTTCTGGGAAAGGCTTCTGGTAGCATTTTATGTAGCTCTGTATGTGAAAAATGCCCCATTTTTTCCATTGCAGGAAACTGAAAGAGGGCCCATGGCAATGGTATGGTTAAAAAGAAAGGAAAATGCTCCCTGTAAAGGGGGGAAACACAGCAATGCTACTTGTGTGATTCTGGGCCAGTAACTATCTGAGAAGCTCTGGATTTCTGATTCCTTCACGCTTCTCATCTAATCTTTGAGATTTCTGTTTGGTACCAAGCTTCACAAATCATGCCTAAAGGCTCGGCTTCAAATTGCTTAGTGTCTAACCTGGCATCGCTACCAAGTTCAAAACCAGCCTATTGGACCTTTCTGGGTGCCAAACAGGAGAGAGAATGGAGGCTGTTCACACTCTTTTCACTCTGAGTTTCTTACCTCTGCTTGAGCAGATCCTCCACGTCCTTGCACATCTTCCTCCCGTCCAGCAGCCGCTGTATGAGCACCTCATAGCCAGTGTGGAATGTGAACTCCTTGCACTGGAGACAGAAAGATAAAGAGTTGAGCTGACTTGTGCACCTGGTTTGCAGGTTTATCACATGACTGCTGTCAGACACATGGAGTGAATTAACTTTCTGGAAAATCCAAATAGACCTTTAGATTTGCCTGCAGCTGGGCCAGGGCTGAGGGCACCTGAATGACCGAGGTTTCTCCAAAGTGAAAGCCTGTAAAAGTTTTTATTAAGTCAGGTTTGGGTTTTAACACTGGAAAGCAAAGCAGGTCACAAATGTTGCTGGGTGAAAAGCAACGCTGGCTGTCTTTTTGGGGAAGTCATGTTTAGCATCATGTGTGGGGTCTTGGCAGAGCAGAGATGTATAGTGGCTCTTAAGGACCACAGCTCTTCTTCCCGTATGTTTCTAAAAAGAATGGTCAGAGTCAACTGACTGCCATGGGACTCTCGGTAAGACAGTGACCCGCTGTCTTGATGCAAGTGAAGAAATTCAACCCTCTGCAGGGCTACAGGTTTGGGAAAGAGTGGCTGGAAAGCTGCCTGGCAGAGAGGGACCTGGGAGTGTTGGTTGAGTGCAGACTGAACATGAGCCAGCAGTGTGCCGAGGTGGCCAGAAAGGCCAGCGGCATCCTGGCTTGCGTCAGACACAGTGTGGCCAGCAGGTCTGGGGAGGTGATTGTGCCCCTGTACTTGGCATTGGTGAGGCTGCACCTCGAGTGCTGTGTCCAGTTCTGGGTTTCTCACTGTAAGAAAGACATAGAGGTCCTTGAATGAGTTCAGAGAAGGGCAACCAGGCTGGGGAAGGGGCTGGAGGGCAAATCCTATGAGGACCGGCTGAGGGTGTTCAGCTTGGAGAAGAGGAGGCTAAGGGGAGACCTTATCACCGCCTACAGTGACCTGACAGGAGGGTGCAGACAGGTGGGCGATGGTCTCTTCAGCCAGGAGACAGGAGATAGGACAAGGGGAAATGGCCTCAAGCTGTGCCAGGGCAGGGTCAGATCAGATGTGACGGAAATGTTCTTCCTTCAAAGAGTTGTGGGGCTGTGGAACAGACTGCTCAGGGAGGGGGCTGAGTCACCATCCCTGGATGTATTTAAAAGATGGGTAGATGAGGTGCTCAGGGACATGGCTTAGTAGAGGACAGGTATTGTTGGGCTCGACGATCTCAAAGATCTTTTCCAATCTAGTGATGTTGTGAAATCTTTTGCTCATAGAAGTACTGATACACAGGGTAGTGGTTGTGTTGCTCAGTGAGAGGTGGGCAGTTTCATCGGAGGATTTTGTAGTGCAAGGAGACAGTTTGCCTTAGACAATGCTTAGATTCTGGTGTGCTGTTAAGTTTTCCTCTGGGATTGCTCTAACAACCCTTCTCAGGGTTTGAATCAGTCAGTCTGGTGAAATTCAACATGACAGAAGTTTGTTTGGTTGATTTGGGGTTTTGTTTTTTAAATAGAAGATAGGCACATAGAGAGCTGAGGAACATGGACATTGGATCTGCAGGGAATTAAAAGTCTGTGGCTGAAAGATGCTTACAATGAGTGCTGCTTCCCTTGGTTTTGCATTCCCTACCCAACCTCCTGTGCCTGGAGATCCTTAAGCCTTTGGGTATTTTTGCAGCCTGTCCTGCTCCATGACTGAGCTGGCCAAGGTGGTGTGTGATTTTTCAGCCAGCCACACTAGTCAGGTGAAGTCATGGCGCTGGGGGAAGTTTGCTGCTCCAGAGCCAGGGCTTGTGCCTTCCCATTAGAGATCTGCACCCCCTGTGGCTTGCAGCTGTGCTTCTCCATTGAGGTCTAGGCCTGCGATCCCTCCCCATCACATAAGCCCATGCATCAGGCTTATCCCTGGCCACATGCTCCATCAGAGCACACCCCCAGGCATCTCAGACAAAAATATCCAAGTAAAAGGTAGAAAAACATTTCGTCTCTCACTTCTTTAATCCTCTTCCCAACTTCCAGCCCGCTCCGCAGCAATGGTGAAGCAGAGTCACAACAAAGCCAGTGCTGCTGAGGAAAGGCTGGGAGCCCAGAGAGGGAAGGGAACAAAGTTGAGATGTTCTCTGAGGGTGGCAGCAGGAGAGGATTTCTATTCCTGGCCTATTCCTGTGTTCTATTCCTGGTCCTCCTACTGACTCCTAACAGGATCACAACAAGTCGTTTTTACTTTAAGAGCCTCAGTACGTCGTGCTAATGTTATTGGGAGCGTAGCGGTGAATGTTATCTGTGCTTTATGTTACAGCATTATGGTGAAATCATGGACTGTGTGACCGTAAAGAGAATGAATATGTTCCTTCCCACAAGCGGTTTATGTACACTACAAGTGCTTATATATGAACTGAATACAGTTTATACATTTATCCACCGTCCCCAGAGCAGTTATCATTTGGTAAATGCCTTTATTGCTTTCCACCATGACAGTGAAGAAGACAGCTGTTAAGATTTGGGGCTCGGGAAGGATCCTCTGGCAGGCAACTGATGGACACTTGAGCTTGCAGCTTTGCCTCCTCCTTGCCAGGACTTGGGCCAGCTCTGGGAATGAACAGCAGTGGCTGACTGCAGCCTCAGTGCCGCTCACCCAGGCCCTGGGGCTTCCGTGGAGGTTTGCAGACCCGGGAGCAGGGTATTTTGCTGCTTCAGGATAACTTTCTGCAGACAGTCTTTGTAAACCTACAGGTCATAGTAAAATTTCCTGTGCTACATTTCCTTGACAGCAGCAATTCCTTCTTCCCTAATGGACACGCTTATCGCAAGCAGTGGGGAGGAGGGAAAGACAGTAGGATAATGGTTCATGAGAGACACAGACAAATGCTTCTACCAGCAAAGTGTCTGCTCTACAGAGCCAGACGAGATAATAACGTAGATTACAGAACATGGAGACATTGCAGTGGATCCACTGTTACCACTGTTGCAACCATAGGACAATGATAGGATTCCATATGCTCGTCTGATACATGTGATCACCCCTTAAGAAACAGGATCTCAAACCCAAAACATGAGTGTTTGTAATGTTCCCAAGAGCAAGTTACACATGCACATCCCAGGGAGGGATTCTGCTCTGAAATAAATGAAAATCAGCAAGTTTTTGCTGTTCATAGAGGGAAGTAGGAAAGGTTCTGGATAATTCCCTGATGATGGACTTGTTGCTTTTCCCCTCTCCCTGTCATTGGGGATATCCCAATGGCAGAAGGCATTGCTGCTGTAAAGTCTCTCAGCAATTGCTCCCTCTGCCTGCAGAAACCACTCTGGTCAGATGCTCCACAGCCAACTCACAGGCCCAAAATGTGGATAGTGTATCTCCAGGTGCAATTAATTGTGTACACAGCTTCCTTGTCCCAGAAATGCTGCCCAGAGGTAAGTGAAAAGATCATACAGGCTTATATCACCCCAGCAGTCAGGCATACTGCCACAAGCAACAACTGGAGAGTGATAAGCACACTGTAAAGTTACTCTGCCATTTCTTTTCAACATATCTGTGTAGTAAATCCTAAGACTCACCTAATGACTTTTCCCACCTTTTTTAAGCCAGTGCAGTTGCTGTAATGAAAGGATGGCAAATTCTGTACGGCTGCGAGGATCACTCTGCTTTGGCGACCGCGGGAGTTAATTTTGCAGCACATCAAACAAGCTACTCTCCTGGTGGGAGTTCAAGGATCCTCTGTAAGCTATGCTGCCCTGGGCAGCACAGCCCTGTGGTAAAACAAGCTTGCCTCAGGGACACGTGCAGGCATTTTTCCTGGTGCTAATGCAAAGCGAAGAGGCTAGTGCTGCTCCCCACTGCTCATGACTGATGCTGCACTCCATCATTTTCCCTTGCTACTTCCTTACTTCTACGGGCTGACTCCAGCTAAGCGCAGGCCTAAAAAGGACTTCCTGCCATGGGCACTTATTTAATCTTTATCATCTTGGGGCATCAGTCTCAAAACTTGCTTTGCTGTCCTCAGAAAGTGTTCCTAAAGAACGTGGATGCCATATTTCAGAAGCCTCAAGACCTGAAATCTAAACCAGGGCTGCCTAGGCAGCAGATCTGTCTGCGGTCTAAATAGTGTATGCCACTAGCATGTCACAGGGAGAGGAAGCGTAACCAGGTGACAGCTTGGGTTTAGACAACTTTAAGCTGCTATGGTCACTCACCCTGCAGCGGTGCTTCTTAATTTCCAACCACAATGTAGCTATAAATTATTTAGGCCTAAGTTTACTTACACAAACATTTCCCTTTCATCTCAACAGCCCTTTACCTACTTTGGTGTGTGGTACAACTGCATCCCTCCTCAGACTTTTCTTGAAGCCTCCTTTGCCCTTTCCTGGGGTACTGTTTTTTCACTCTGATGATTCTTGTGTGTTGTTCTAGTACCTGCTCAAGGCTGAATAAATCCCTGTTGGACAAGGGTGTTGCTCTGCTACTCCAGTAAAGCTGAACTGATGCTTTGTGCCATGACATTAGCGTCTGTTCTCTAAGAAACACTTCTGATACATCAGAGGATCATATTTGCTGCCTTCTGCTGTGATATCATGCCAGTAGCACCTAATTGATCGATTGATATACCTGCAGTGTTCCCCTCTCCTGCAAATTTACTTAATGAGCTCCCAGAGTGTATTGGACCCTTTTTGCTGGCGACCTCTTGCTCTTGTTCTGCACTTAGAAAGCAGACAAAATTAATGTTTCAGTTACTCTAGGCACAAAGGTTATCAGATACTTCCTGTACGATATTTCATTCTATCCCTTTGTTTAAACAACAGCTATTTCCAGCCCATCCGTAATGCCTTACACCCGTACCTGCCATGATTATATTGAACAGAATCAGTCCCATAACCAGCTCTCGAGAACCTTTCCTCCAGCTCAGGCACAAGCCACCAGCATCTTCCCCCCGAACAGTCTCTTTGCCCCCTTTACGGTGCTTGTTCTCCTGCTGTGTTTGTTCAGACTCCTTTTTTAGTTTTCCCCTCTCATTTCTCAAGGGTTTCCTGCACATCACTTTAACGGACTCCACGTTTCCTTTGTCAAGGCAATCAAGGCAGCAAGATTGTATCCCGTTAAACAACTATCTAGCCGTGATAAGCTCTCTTGCCTTCATTCTACTTTCCATTTTGTGCTATAATTAGCATTTACATTGAACAGTGTTGTAAAGGCTGTTAAAGCTGCGCTGCTCAGCAAGTGTTTGGGCACCTCTCAGCTGGGACTCTGTAAGGATTATAGGAACTAATGAATAGTCAAAGTGCTGGTTTATTTTTTTATGAAATTAAAAAAAAAAGCTTTAAATGATAAATGTATTCATTAAACGGGGGAAGCGTAATTTGTTTCTAACGAATCTAGGTACTTGCTTGGAAGGGGGTGATCTGAATCACTGCCAGTAATTTGTTTCATTGCCAAGAAAGTGATTCCACTCAGTGGAAGCGCGTGCGGCTGTGAAAGAGGATTTACTCATTGTTATTTTAATAAAAAGGATTAGTTAATCTGTGTTGTCCAGCAGACCTATAATCGCTTGTCAGAAGGAGCTTGACAAAGGGATTCCAGTATTGTGGGCGGATTCATATTGTCCTGAGATTCTTCCATTAATACTTCCCATGCCCCTGAGACCAGGTTTTTAATTCTCATGAGGAAAATCATGACTACTGGAGAGGCAGCACATCCTCTCCTCTCCCCCTCTACAGAAGGTGCATCCCTCCAGAGCAATGAGCAATGTTGCTCCTCCAGAGGCAAAAGAAATGTGGAAGGGAGTCTGTGGCTGAAAAATACACGTTTTATGGTCTGGTGTAACCAGAATAGCTTTTCCTATGCATGGAAGGAGACATGGAAGACTGTAGGCCGAGGGGCTGGCAGTAAGCACACTGGGATATGCTTTCTCCTCATTTCTTTTTCCCTCTGAAGCTTCACAATGCTGCTACACTGGGCCTGTACCATCACTCTGGTAGAAGTTCCTCCATAGGCAATCATGCCAGCGAGCATCAGGAGTGGGGGAGAGCACTCAGGGCTGGCTCTGAGCTGGTTTCTGCAGCCACAAGGAGAGGCTCTGAGGGCTTTGGTTTGGGAGGACTGATGGTGTCCGTTTCCTGCAGTACGAAGGTAGCTGGCGGGTGTGTGTGTGTGTGATGTAGTTTCTTCTTCCATCCTGGTGGCACAGAGCTGAGTAACCTTGTGCCAAGGCTCAAGGCCCTGTGGCACATCTCTTTTCTGAGCCTGGGTGCTCAGAGGGTGCTGAAGGCTTTTTGAAGAGCAAGCACCTACGTTTCGGAGCTGCCAGAGTACTATTGCAGGGATAACAAGTAGAAAAAGTCTAAAATGCTTTAGCGTAGTATTGGTAAATGGCTCTTACAATGGACTGAACTGAAGCAATAGTATCCAGCATATTTTTGTGTGCAAAGTGCTCGTTAATTGTACACCCCTACATGTGCGAGTACTAATACTCAGATAGTGCTGTGAGTTGTTTGAGTCATTGCAGTTGTGCTGCAGGAACCATGGGCTCTTCTGGCATGGCTGGTTTTCTCTGAGCATTTCTAACCCCATCCCTGGACCTGGCTTGTCCACCCAGAATGTTTCTGAGAGGTAGCTTACCCAGCATGGTTCCTACCTCTAGCTGCTTCTGCAGAATAAACTGCCTTGGCAGCAGCTCAGCATCTCAGCTGCTTTGCCTCCTCCCCAGCGCTGCCAGCTGCAGAGGAACTACCGCCTGGGTGGTACGCACGGAGAGTAACCTCCAGGATTCAGCATGCTGACACCACTGCCCTGACGGCGAAGAATGGCTGGAGTAGAAACAGCTGCATAGCAGAGGCTGGGTGTGCTGTGTGGTACATGGCAGGACAGTGCCAAGCTGCCGTGGAGATAAAGATAGTACCAAAATCTGCATGTTACCTGGTTTGTGCACCTAAGGTGGACCTGACTGCAAGGGGTACTGGGTGGAGCACTGGCAGTTCTAGCATAGCTATCCAGTGTTCTTTTAGCCTAACGATCCCTCATTTAGGAATAGTTTCAAATAGATTGTCTACATATATTTAAAAAATCTTTAAAGAAACCCAAATGCTTTTAAGTTTGAAAATACTTGGCTATAAAAGTGCACTTCTTTTTTCTTAATGTTATTTCCCCAATGCTTTTATCAGAGGCATTATCAAGAGGGGGTTTTGACTCAAGGTCAAGGTTGCTAACTCACCTAAGCAAAGTGTTCCTACAGGTTTTCAAAACAGGGGAAAAACATGGAATCTGTTATGACTATCTTTGAGCTTTAGTTAAAATCCAACTTTCTTTGCATTGTGTTTTACCCTGTTTGTTAAGTTAAGCTCTTGAGAATCATAGTAAACCAAAACCCTTCAGATTAATTTTCCGGGTTCAAAAACAAAATAACTACTGGTCAGAGGAGGAAGTTTAGAGAGAACAGGGGATATGGTTTTGAATGTGCATCGTTCTGCCAATGTCCTTTCCAGCTGTCAGAGAGAAACCCTTTCTAGCCACAGTTGCATTGCACACAGTGTCTCAGTCCTGGACTGAAAGTCAGTAGTTCTGACTCAGTTATATCAATGAATTATTGCTGCATTGTACTGTTGTGTATTGGTGCTGCTTAAAAAGAGGGGGTTTAGATCCTGATCTCTTGATCTGCTAGTTTTCTCATCAAGAGCTCTGTCAAGGGCTTAGCACTTACTACTGTAGGAGAGCGGCAAGCAGATTTCAGAGCCAACAGTCAAGCATGAGTTATGATCTCAAAGTAAGTTTGACTGGGCTGGATAGTCTGGATATTTCCCATCATGTCACGGTCTTTCACTGGAAGTGAATCACTACATGTTTCAGGTTGGCTTTTTTTTCCTTCCCATTAGGATACTTTAAAATTTCATAGTATTTCTGGGAACATATTCACATGATACCAAGTATTTTAGGAAGCTTCCTGCTCTTTTTCTTCACCGCTCCAGCTATCCTGCAATAAATGGTGAAATGAAACAGGATAGCAGTAGGGTAAGCACCACTAATTTGTGTATCTGATGTCCAAGAGACTGTTGAAATCCCTGCTTGAGCTCAGCTATGATACCCATGTCTCACATGGCCCCGGTGCAGAACAGGATGGTGTTGCAGTAGCAGCCTCTGACACCATGCCCTGACCTGTGCTTGGTGTGATAGGAGTCCTTTTCTACAAATTTTCATGCATAACAAACTGGTTAGTGAGTTTAAAAGAGTATATCCATGCAGCTTACTGCTATAGATGATTAAAGGATTGGAACATCTCCCCTACAAGGATAGGCTGAATGAACTGGGGCTGTTCAGCCTTGAGAAAAGAAGGCTAAGAGGAGATCTGATCAATGTTTATCAATATCTGAAGGGTGGGACACAGGGGGAAATGGCCAGCCTCTTCTCAGTGTCTGTGGGGACAGGACAAGGGGCGATGGCTTCAAGTTTGAGCACAGGGAGTTCCCCCTCAATCTGGGGAAGAACTTCTTCCCGGTGAGGGTGATGGAGCCCTGGGACAGGCTGCCCAGTGGGGTGTGGAGTCTCCTTCTCTGGAGATATTCCAGACCTGTCTGGACACTGACCTGTGTGACCTGTCCTAGGGACCCTGCTTTGGCAGGGGGGTTGGACTTGACGAACTCTGGAGGTCCCTTCCAACCCCTACAATTCTGTGATTCTGTGATACCATGTGAGACCTCCTTTTTCTTACTGTCTGGAACTGGTTGGAAGGGACAGGGATGCAATGGTTGCTCACGCTTTCCAAGATTAAACTGGCTAGGTTTATACGACCTTAAAAACCAATAGTTTTTTGAAAAAGTGTACAATTTTTCCATGTCAGCAGAAGGCGGCGAGGAAGAGCGGGTGAGCTGGAGCTGCCTGTGTACCATTTCTCTCGTTTCCTGTAAATTCACTCTTTGCCCAGCAGAAACAGAGATGTTTGTGAAGGGTGTACATGGCTACCTTGGGACTTTTTGGTGATAATTTCAGGAGGTGACTCGAGCATTTTCAATACAAGGTTTAGTTGGCAATTTCACTGCAGCCTACAGCGGTGATGCAGTACTTGTCACGGGGAGACAGACACAGTGTAGACATGAACCTCGAAGGGGCCCTTCAAAAATCAGAAGGAATAAAACATCACCTCCGTAGCATTCCAATTGCTGAGCTACTGGATTGCCATATCACATCTCTCCCTGTAACGAGGCAGGCTAGAGAACTTCAAAGCAAAGCAGAGATGCCCGTTAGACTTCAGTTCTGGAGCGGCTAGGATATTCCGAAACACATTTAAATTGAGATGTCACCAACTGCATGGCAGCATTGCAAAATCGATGACACTGAGCAAACTCGTAGCTTCCCAGTGGTATTTTCCTCTCGATGACATTGTGGGTTTTCTCCGAGAAGGAAATAGGTGGTTTAGAGATCTGTTGACAAGAAGGAATTTCCTCCTCAGCTTCCTGAGCCCTCGTGTTCCTTGCAGGTGTCCTGGACTGCTCATGTGTTAAGTATTGGGTGTTCTTATAGGCAGGGCATGTTGTTTAGCACTCTGCACGTCTTAATCGCCCCATGATTTGCACAGCTACAAAAGACACTTTAACTTTTGCAGGTGGTTTGTTGGCTGGGAGACTGATAGCACGGGGGAACAGACTGGGGAAGTCTCAATTCCAGTCTCATAGGAGAACTCTGCTTGTGCTCATTACCTCCAACTTGGCTTCCCTTCTTAATAATTTGATTAAATAATATTCTGAGAATGTTCAAGGTTTCCTAGGGATGAAAAACTGTAACTTAATTGTTTAAATTTGTTGAAAGCATTTTGGTTTTCTTTGTGTCATAGTGTTTTTGCATCTCATTGTGTGATTAATCCCAAAATCAGTCCTCCCAAGCTTTAGCCAGAGGGCTGGAGAATATCACAGTGATCTTTGAACTTTCAGCTTCTTTCAAACATTACATGGAAGGAGCTTGGAAGGCAGAAATAGAGCTTTGGAGATATGCCATGCTATCACCTCCTTTCACCTGCCTGGCTCTCATAATGTCTCAACCTTCCACAAAGCCCAGTGAAGGCAGGAAATTAAAACCTTGTGCCACCCTTTTTCATAAGAACATCTTCAGACTGAACAGAAGAGCAGCATCTCTTTTAATTCTGAGATACTTTTATTTACTGTTTCGTGCCAAACGTCTTGTATTATAAAGCAACCAGGGAAAACCAGCATACCTTCTCCTGAATCGCACGTGGTGGACCAGGGAGGGGACCATCCCCCCATACTCAGATCTGGTGAGGCTGCACCTCAAGTACCATGCTGTTTTGGGCCCCTCACTACAAGACAGAGGTCAAGGCCATGGAGCATGTCCAGAGAAGGGCAACAAAGCTGGAGAAAGGTCTGGAACACAAGTCTGATGAGAAGAGGCTGGGGGAACTGGGACTATTTAGCCTGGAGAAGAGGAGGCTCAGGGGAGCCCTTATTGCTCTCTCCAACTACCTGAAGCAGATTGCGGTGAGCTGGGGTTCAGCCTCTTCTCACAGGTAGACTAATAGGACAAGAGGGAATGGCTGCAAGTTGCACCAGGGGAAATTCACGTTAGAAAATAGGAGAAATTTCTTCTCAGAGCAGTTGGACATTGGAACAGGTCGCCCAGGGAGGTGGTGGAGTCACCGTCCCTCGGGGTGTTCAAGGAAAGATTGGATGAGGTACGTAGGGACATGGTTTAATTACTAATAGAGGTGGTAGGGGCATGGTTGTACTAGATGTTCCTGGAGGTCTTCCCCAATCTTAATGATTCTGTAATTCTGTATTCTGCTAGGTTGAGATTGTGCTTTTATTTGCCCCTTTCCCCCAGTTTTCACTGACTTTGGCTTGATCTGAAGTTCCTGCACACGAGAGTCTCGTGTTGTTTCTGACCACTTCAGGACATGGTGTGCTCCTAGTGCGTGGCAGTTCAGACCCTTGATGCTCCTGTGCCAGGAAGAGGAGGAGGAAGGGACTGGTTGTGCCTCATAAGAAAAAGTGTGATAAAAAGCTTCCGGAGTCTGAGAGAAAAATGTGCCAATGGTGAAATCAGATCTTGCTTCAGTCTCTTAGCTACACAAGAGAAACTGGAAGTAAAATAAGGAGAAATAGAATCTTAAAAGTAGAGGATACTTCTGTTTTATCCAAAGTATTGGCCACTGTTTATTTTTGTTTCTATTCCTCTTTAGTTCATCTACTTCCACGTCCCTTTTACGAGAGGTCCTCTCCTCCTGCAAGCACTTTGGATAGGTCCCAGCCCGCTGTAAGAGAGGCAATGGGAACCAGCCCTGACTTGCTCAGGCACAGAGACAGCTGTTCAGAAGAGCACATGGAGCCCTGGAACCAGGCCTGCTTGGTTGGGACATTTGTTCCCTTAAAAAACCCTATGTGTCTGTCTTCTCCTTGTCTTAGAAGAGTTTCCTGTTGATCCTGAAATAAATAAGACACTAAATACACCATAGTGCTGCACCTACGCTCTCTGCTTCCCCTGTAAGATGAGCCAGGCACTTTTGGTGGCCTCTCCTGGCATGCAGGGAAGGATGAAGCCTTGGGAAATCTTCCCAGAGTCTTGCTGTACAAGACTTAGTTCATTTCTCAGTCAGGATTATCTGCCAGCTACATATTACAGTTTCCATTTTACAAGCAATCTTCACCCCCTAAGTAATACTTCTCACTGTCTCCTGTTACTCAGTATGATGCAACGTGCCTTACGCCCGGTTAGCGTGGTGAGTCACAAAGGCCTGGGAGATTGCACAGTCCAGCAGAACAAAATCAACTTCAGGCTTTTAGAAATGTTTTAAATCTGGGGGTGATGTGTTCATTTAAGTCCTATCAAGCAGTCTGTCCAGGTGGGACAACCATGCCAGTATTAGGGGGCATGTCTCTGCATTACTCCCACTTGCTTAAATGATTCGCCTGCCTTACACAAAATAATTAGAAATGGGTCATTCTGGGTTTCTTAGGAATTGCTGAATCAGTGAGGCATTTAGCTGGATGTGCCCCCTTTCTGCTGCAAGCTCCTAGGGAAACGGGCAGGAAAGATTGCACCAGCATAGCTGCTCTTGTACCCTTCAAATTGTTAAAAGTCTTGCATCAGCCCAACCGTCACGCACAAGGTGTCTGGTCACTCACAACTGCCTCATCGTAACCAACAAGACTAAAATTCTTGTCCCAGCATCATCTGCTGTAGGAGTGCTCGATGTTCTTGTGAGCTTCTCTTGTACTTTGAGATGAACTATTATCGCTTTCTAGGGCAAGGTAGGGAACAGTTTTCTTGCCCTGCAAATTTCTGTGAGGTTTCAAAGCTGCATTTCACCCCTTGGCAACAACAGCAACAGATAACAAAGGCGTTTGCGTTGCTCTGAAGAAGAAACTTGCTCTGAATCAGGCAGATCTGATTGAGACATCCCACTGCCAAAGCTGGCACACTGTCTATCACCTGCTGTCTATATAGGAAAAAGGAATCTTGTTTTACTGTCTCTCTCTCTAGCTGTTTTACCTGTGGATAAACCTACTGGAGCAGAGGGAAGGCATGCCTGGACTCCAGGCTGCAGGGATGGTAGGCTGTAGGCAATGAAAGCTCCAGTTCCTCTTCCAGACTACTTGTGCCCTGCAAAGCTCCCAGCACCCCAGAGAGCTGTGTTTTATGAGTTTGGTCTCCTCCTCCCCTCTTTGGTTAGAAATTTCATCTTAAACCTTCATCTCCAGAGGAAGCCTTCACCAGATACGAACTCCTTCATCGAAACCCAGCTTTATCTTCCAAAACAGCTCCCCTACTCCCAGTAAAATGGGTGTTTTCCTGCAAAAAGGGTTTTGTTGAAAACACGAGTCCTAACTAAATATGCAGCCAGGCTTTTTCAATGATAGGTGCCTCCGTTCCTTTTGGTGTTCCTGGGGATTTCCATCCTGCTGAGCAGCAGCCCCCAGGGCTGTTCGTCAGTCCCGACTTCTTAATAACCTTCAAAAATTACAGCCCCCACCACAAATAGCATCAAACAAGGAGACTCAGACCTCTCAGCATTGTTGACTCCCTATTTTCGTTTTCCCTTTGCCCCCCACCCTTTATTTGTTATTTTAATTCCTTTGAGGAATTAATTAGGGCTGGAAAAATTGAGAGAGGCACTGAAAGCACCTTGGCCTGAAAAATTGTTACTTTAAAGAATAAAAAATAAAGCTGGTTTTATTTATTTGTTTGCTCTGAATGGAACAACAGCAGCCAGTATCTCCAAGCCAGCCAGAGCTGATCAATTTTCACTTAATTCTCAAGACTAAGAGTAAATGACTGTTGCCTTTCATTTCAAGCAAAAGTGAAGCTGTACTGAGAGTGTTTTACCAAGAGCTGTGGAACTTTTCAATTCCTCGGTCTTGTTCAGTGACATTTTCCCATCCCTGTGAAGAAGCACTGAACTCCAATTTATAGTAAGGGGACAATTCTTTGGGGAACTGCAAAGCTCTAGGGATCTATGTGCATAGTTTCAACACTTATTTTTTTTCTTCTTCTCTTAACCTTGACACCCTGAGCAATGCCAAGTGCCCCCCAGCCCTCACCTCATCCCAGCCTCAAATCCCCAGGTTCTCACTGAACAACATGGTGAACTTGGTATGTTATAGAAATGTGGGTGCTTACAAAAAGCTTTATTACAAAATCTAGATTAAGTAGGAGATGGAACAAGCACAGGTGAGGTCAGTGTCCCATGTCAATGACCATCAACTCTGAAGAACGAGAAGTGGTGCAGCCCTGCCCTGCTGCTTCGTGGGAGGTGCAAGCCTTGTGGGAGGAAAGAGATGGGTCGTGAATCATCCAGCCCTGCAAGGGGACAATGTCGAAATGCCATTCAGCCTGGAGAATCTGTTGAGGGAGGAGGGGCTGAGAGCTGGGATTGCTCAGCCTGCGGAAGGGATGGCTCGGTGTGAATAATACCTGGTGAGAGTGAGAAGGGGGGATGGAGCCAGGTCTTCTCAGTAGGTCCCAGTCACAGGGCAAGAGGCAATGGGCACAAATTGAGATGTGAGAAGTTCTGTTTAAGCCTAACAAGTGTTTTTGATATAGGGGTGGTGAGACACTGCAAGAGTTTGCTCAGAGGGGTCATGGAGTCTCTATCTTCAGAGATACTCAAAACATGATGCTGGGCAAGCTGGTGTAGCTGGCTGTGCACCAAGCAGGGGGTTAGCTGGGTGATGTCCAGAGGCCCCTTCCAACCTTGGGTGTTGTGTGACTGTATTAGAAGAAAACGCACCTTAGCAGCTGCAGTAGCAAACCAGAGGACATCATCCTCCTTGATCTTTGTGGGGAGTGCTGTTACAGATCCACGGGATCCATTTCACACTCTGTGCGCCAAATAGTCATTTAGGTCATGTTCATTAGACAGGTGTGTGTATGTGCAGGTGAAAATAGAACTACTGCCTAAGACTAAGAAAAGTGTTTCCATTTTCAAGAGCCTCTTTATCTGACGCACATCCCTGGCTCCCCCCACAGTAGCATCTGACTGTAGCTGCGGGTACTGCAAAGGTAGGAATGTGGTAATGAGAAGTCTGCAGCAGGCAAATCTCATTGTCTCACGTTCAAGGCTGCATTGTGTTTCCTGGTCTGTACGTCCAGCTCTCTCGTGAGAATTCCCAAGCCCATAGCTTATCCTGCAGCTGAGAAGGAATGAGTGCTTTGCACTTGGTGCATTTCAGTTTTTAGATCCTAAGCACCTTAAGGAGCCCATGGCATGTTTTTGGAATTGATGCAGCTGCCTGAGTTGGATCCAAAGCTGCCTGAGGGAACAGATTTGCTGCTGTTCAACTCTGGACGCTTTTTTGAGCCTGTCCCAAAACTAAATGCCTCCTTTGAAAGTCTTCCTCAGTCCCCCTGCTCCAGTGGGCGAGGCAAAACAGTGCATGATGCCAGTGAGCATCTAACCACCTCTTGGCCAGACATGGCTGCGTTTCACTGCATTGCACTGGCACATTGAGCAGCACGTTAGGGAAAAACAGCCGAGAAGGAAAAGGGGGTGACAAGAATTTCAGAGGAAAAGCAAACAATGAACACAGGAACACAGAATGAGCCTAAGAGAGAGACACCATTTGTGACAGAGAGGGGAAGATTTTCTCCATTAGCGGTGTTTTTTGTAGTGAAATACATTGCTCAGATCTCTGCCTATTAACATAATGCTGTTAACATGAAACACTGCTGGTGTCACAGTCCTGCTCCCCATCAACATGGGAATTTACCTCCCCGTCTAATAGGAGGCAGGGAGGGCAGGTGACATCTGTTAACATTTGTGCTGCAGCCCGGCAGAATGTGAATCCATCGGGCAATGCCCAGCGCTGGCGATCAAACCCAATGTGTGCTTTCATCTCACCCATACTTTCTGAAAAGTCTTATTGAGGGATAAAATACTTGGGCCAAGGAGCACATTTTAAGTGGAGGCTTTGAGCAACTTTGCCTTAAACCCATACAGGGTGTGTGGAGGGCACAAAGCCAAGGATTGGGATTTTTGTGGTTTGTCATTCTATTCTATGAAATAAAACCCATGCTGGTTTAGCCCAGGCCATGATACAAAGAAATTAAAAAAGAAAATAGCACAAGTATGAAACTTTTAGTACAGTACTCTCACTGCTCCGTTTAATAGGGGAAAGGAGAGATTAAAACTTACACCTGCTATGAGGAAAAATTTGCATCTTCCTTAAAGACATCCCACCTTGTTCTTGTAAAGTTTGAGGAACTCTCGGGGGGGATGACTGGTGCTCTTTCTCCGCTGGTTGGGGCAGGTCTCCTGCTTTTAGGCTTTCTTTACATATTTTACATTGTGATAGGTACTAAAGAGCAGAGGTTTGCTGCTGGGTACGTGCAGGGAGTTGTTGCTTAGTGTATACCTCGTCGGGGTGAACATCCTAGAGATTGGGGGTCTGTACTTTGCTACGGTGCAAATATGCTTTTGGGGTTTAATCCTAAAGCCATTTCCATTTGTGGTACAAATGGAATAGAGGACGTAATGGCTCGCTGAAGCAAAGTGTGTTTCCCTCTCGCTAATGGGAGTAACAGAGCCTTATGAAGGCAAAAATAATTGCTGACCTTGTGATTTGGGGGGGCAAGCTGTACTCTTTTGCAGCATTGTGCAATATCCTGTTAAGTTTTCATTTGCAAAGAATTGCTGTTGCATAGCTAAAACTGCCATCCTGCGAGCGGATCCCTTTCTGCCCTCTCGATAGAGCGCAGCGATGCAATGTTTCCAGCCAAGCAACATTAAAAACGCCTTCAGGAAGGTGGTAACTTCAAAGCTGAGGGAGGATTGTAGTCACATTAACGTGAAGGAGAGCCATAAAGAACTGGCCTGGCCAGACTGTCAACTGGTGTTAATCACCCAAACTCTACTCCAGCCTGAGGCACCTACGCCTGATTTATTCTTGCTGAAGACCAAGACTGAGTAAATATACCCAATGTACCGGGTCTAAAAGTCTGATAGCATGTTTTCAAAGGAAGTCCCAGGCTGCAAAAAGGCAGCAGTTTTGTCCTACCCCATGCATTGGACTGTGTGAGCTGTAGCTGTATAACAGAGGAGGCATGGTGAATGTCGGTAGGTGTGGCTGGGCACAGTTAGGGTTAACATCAAGATTAACCTTCGTATTTCCTCATTGCGCTGAGTTTGGGTTTTGGTTGGGTTGGTTTCTTTAACTTCAAATCTGGTAGGGAAGTGGGGGTGGGGAGGGCTTCCTGGAGGTGCCAGGAGGAAGGTGCCTCACTGAAATGCATTCAAAGTTTCACCCCAAGAGAGGGTTTGCCCCGAAGGGCAGGTGGATGGAAAGAAAGCACAAGCAGCAAACGCGCCAGGAAAGAGGCTGCTCTGCTTGGCACAATAGGAAAGCGGCGGAAGGATTTGTATGCCTTCACATCAGTCATAGATGCTGGAAAAATGATTGCCCAGACAAGAGGGTAACATCCTGTTTACCCAACTTTGCACCGTTAGGGCTTCATTGGTTTGGTTTTTTTCCACAAAACCTCTTCTCCAGAAGCAATTGCAAGAGAACCTCAGATGACCCTTGAAGCAGGCTCTCAGATGACCAGAGAAGCAACTATGGTCTTTTTAGCTCATAACCGCATAGAAAGAGCTTAGGAACAAAACTGCCGCAAGATCCTTGACCAGAAGTCAAACCCCAGGAACGGAGCACCCTGCTTTAGTGCTGACTGGTTTTAAGCCAGTTGTCAGTGTTCGGGCTCGGTTCTTGAGTGCCACTCTTAAAACTGCCCACAATCGCTGCGAGTACTCTTAGTGCTACGAGACAGGGAAACACATGTCCCTTTTGCAACCCCTTTCTGGAATTGTCAATGTCTGTCATTTTATGTGGGCTGGATATATTCCTTCCAGTGCATCCTTCTGGGATCAAACATGCTACCAAACAGTGTGGTTTTGCTGGGAGACAAATTCAGGGGGTTTTATTAAACTAACTTTAGTATGTACAACAGGATTACATTAGTTTTAAACTCTATGTAGACCCAAGCTGTGTTTTAACAGATTTTAAAATACAGATACATTGAAGATAGGAAACACTCACTTACCCAAAAGGCGTCTTGAAACTGCAGCTGTGTCATTCTTATCGCTCAGTGGAGAGGAAGGTATCCTTCAGCAAGTTTGTTCTCAGCCAAGAGCAGCAGCAGCCACAGCCCTGAGCCGTGCTGCTCCACCCCAGCCCAAGCAGAAAGCGAGGCGCATCCACAGCCCTGTCTCTTCTGAAGTTGAGCTGGTAAAAAATAGCATTGGGCAGTTCCAGGTAGCTCAGTGTGATGGCCTATGGCTGTGAAGAGACGGGGCAAAAAAGGTCTTGCTCACACACAGAGACATGCACACGGCTCAGCACCCTAACCCCAAACCTGTTTCTATTCTGGTAAACAGTTAATATTGAAATGAGGAAGCAAGGAGCTGTCAAATGATGTCAGGCTGCTCCTTGCCTTGTGTGCATGTGAATGGCTGGCTAACGCAAATTAAAAAAAGAAAACCCCAAGCATAGTTCAGTGATATGATATGATCAGCTACAGGAGGAGAGAGAGCAATGACTGCGAAGGAAACCAGCACAATGCAGAAAGATAAGCTGTGGAGGAAATTTGAGACAAACTGTCTGTACGGCTGTGGTCTCACAGAGAAAGAGGAGGAAAGAAATGGATGTGCCGCGTTTCTCCGGGACCCTCTGGGGCTGGCTGAGGCCAAGGGAGTATCTGTGCTTGGGAAGCGTAGCTCAAAGCTGCACTTTGCAACTGAAAAAGCTTTTCAAGACTCCGGTTAAATTAAGCCCGTGGTGAAACATGCAGGTGTCTGCGTGCTTTCGGGCACCTATACATCTATATAGAAAAAATTTCCGTTTCCTCGTGTAAATCTTTATAGAATAAGTGATATGTGAGACTCAGAAGTGAAATCCAAACTCTTGTAAAAGCTGGTGAGAGCTAAGGCTTGTTAGCACCCGGGGCTTGTCGTGAAGCTTCACAGGCACCTGAACCCGCAGCAGCAGTGCACCCAGCACCACGCCCAGCTGAAAACCCATCAGATCTTTCAGACAGATAAGTAAATGAGCCAACCGATGTGTCACCAGGCAGCCACAGATAGCTGGTAAGAAGGTAGTATGTCCATAGCTTCCAGCAAACCCTCTTTGAGACCTGTCCTACAGCTGAGACTGCCTCAGTTCACCTCCCTGGGATGTTTTAGGGATTCTTAAATACATGGTTTTTAAATACACACCGGTGTTTTCAGAGAGTAGGGAAAAAATGGAAAGAAAAAAACCTCCCGCCGTGGTTGCCCTCCCACACCAAGAACCCATGAGGACTCACTTAGCTGTACCTCATGTTGCTCCCAATGCTCAGCGCTGCTTTTTTCTGCCTGCCCTGCGGCACCAGGCACAGGGGCAGATTATTTAGTGTTGAGGAAGTCTCTGGCGGGGCACAGAGATCTGCTCCTGGAGATGTGCAGCAGTTGGTGGCAAGAGTTATCGGTGCTTGCTCCACCAGCAATTTGTAGCTGGTGGTGTAGAGAGTTGGTGTGCTTCCTCTCTGATGGTCTGAAACAGACGGGGAATGTGCAGAGATTTTGAAAGGGAAGATGAAGTGCAAGCAAAGAAGGGCAACAGAGGAAGAGTTTGCAGGGCAAGAGGTGTGAAAATCCTTCCTTCAATTGTTGCGAGCAGCAGGAAAAGTCATTGTCACATGAGAGGGGGGGGAGGAAAAATGGAGGAGGAGAAATGGAGGCCTCACTTGCAGAGGGGGAATAAGCGAAACATTCTTCCACAAGGGAAAATTCCCTGAAAAAAAGGATTTTGAGCACATGGGCGCAGTCATAATACTTGATCTGTGAGCAAGGCCAAAGCAAAAGAAAAAAGAATCTTTTAAAGAGCGTTTTATCCTGCTCCCTCTAAAACAAAATGTTTCCTCTGTCTCTTTCCACATTACAGCTTTGTTTTGCAATGGAGAGCTTAGCTGCTCTCGGGGTTTGTAAAAACACACTGAGTGCATCTTGGCCCTCCAAAACCATAGGCTACTTTCTCCTTGGTTTTAGTTTGGCTCCCAACCAAGGAGCCAGTTACTGGATTGAACCTCCCATCTGTCCTGCCCAGCAATGCTGGGGCAGCACACTCACCTCTATATCCCTCTTACACAGGGGCAGGTCGCTCAGCCCTGAGCATGAGTTGGTCTCTCACAGTTGGCCGCACAAGAGCCTACAGCAGCCGCCTTCCTAGTGCGGATGTGTGGATGAGCCATTGGAAATAAGCTGGCCTGAGCCGCAGCCCCTAGGTCTGTCAGGCAGACACTTGATTTGGTGCCATCGACGCTTGTGTGTCCCGATATGGGTTATGTCCAAAGGGTGCTGTGCCTCACACGGGTAGTCAGGCTTTGAAGGGCTTTGGGAGAGGGAGAAAACATTCTCCACTGTGTAGCTGAAGAAACGGAAACCTATTAGCACATGGTCCTGGCAGGTACGTTAGTGCTGGAGAAGGCCAGGGATGGGGTTAGCAGGATGCTCATGGGGACCCTTCTCCAGGAGGCTGTGCCTCGCAGCTCTGGAGCATGAGTCCTGTGCTGTCAGCCAGCTGTGCCGGTGCTGGGCGAGGAATCCATAACCCCACCAAGATTGTACCAAGGCTGGAAAGGCTGAGCCTGGGAGGGAGTTCTGCAGGACTGAGCGAAGGGGACCAAATATCTGTGAACCTGGCTGTGCTGATAACTTCTGTCATGCTGTCTGCTGAAAACACACTGGCCTTCAGGAAATTTCCCCCTGTGCGATAGTTTTATAGACACATTTGCCTCAAACAGAAGTGTTTGCTTTGGCAGGGGGGCTGGACTTGATGATATCTTGCGGTCCCTTCCAACACCTACAGTTCCTTGATTCTGTGATTTTCAGTGGGCGAGTGAGGGGGACAAATGTAGCAATGACAAGTGATGTCTGCTCGTTCCTTTGGTCGGGTATTGACAGGCTGGATCCTTTGGAAACCTGGAAATCACGTGTGCATCTGTTTGATAAGGCCAAGAATCTGTCTCCAGGCCAGAGTACTGAGCTGTAATTGAAGTTGTTTGGTAACAGAATGTACTGTCTGACCCTGTTTTGGAATAGAAAGTGTTTTGAGTGTTTTGAAACCAGTTCATACTAAAAAACCCTCACATTTTGTAATGGTTTCATCTGTATTAGCTATCCGCTGCTCTGAGCAGAGCTTCTTACTGGGGATTTGGGCAGTAGGTTTGGACCTGCCAGTACTTAAAATACGAAAGCAGCATCTACAAATAGAGATGTGCTCATCCAGGGCTTCAAGTGAGACATTCTTCACTGTTAATGTTCCCAATTTGGGGTACTCCAATGGAGTCGACAGTGAACCTTTTAGTCTACATGGAGAGGGGACAAGAGAGCCTAGGAGAAGTATGAAGGCGGTATGTAGAGATGCTGAACACTCAGCTAATTTGGGTGTGAAGCTGGCTGTATTTTTCAAACCTCCTCAGGTATATTGGGCTCCTTGGAACCTTTTGTTTGTGAAACAGGTGGGGAATCTCAGGCACCCTCAGGGTCCTTTGACAATTACGTCTAACAATCCAGCCTCTCTAAGAATTACACCTATGAGAGTTGGCTTCATGACAACTGCTGCAATACAGTCATGTTCAAAATTAAAACAGTCCAGCCCCTGGTGTCTCACTGAGTCCTAAAGCCTGGAGATAGCAACAGCAGTGGAACCGCTTCCAGTGGAAAGCCACAGCTAAGGTACACTGGTGCTTCTGCTGGTTAGCTGCGCCTGCCCTTTCTATTTCCATACAAATGGCTATCCAAATTTTGAGGTGAGAAACGTCAGGGGCTTTCAAATCATCCACAATCGTGCCAATTTAAAAATTTTGAAAGCACCTTGCTTTCTGTGAGGAGCCAATCTCTGTTCCCATGGAAACAGAAACGGCAGCCTCCAAGCATACGCCTCAATTTGTTATAACTCCTCCGAACCCATCTATGGCTGCAGGCTGCGAGCTGGTTCAGCATCCCCCAGACCCAGACATCAGCTCTCTGCAGCTCTGAAACACGCTCCCTTGGCTTCTATTAGATGGAATTATTTGAGTATCCTTCCAAATGCTCTGTTTCACCATGCAAGGCAGTCCTGCTGGTGTTCTGCTTTGGGAAAACTGACAGCAAACATAAAGACTTGATGCATGGATTACATTCTTAACCAGTATCATAGCAGGTCCCCATGGGGGCCTTCGCTGCAGGGTTGACCCACTCCCTGATGTTTTACCCAGGAGAAAGGCAATCACAATCTTTGCCAGCATTATGAGGAACATGAATGGTTTTCCTCTAAAATTAGCATCATGATCCTCTGTATAACCCAAAATCTTTGTTGGTATCACAGAAACATGGTGGC
This sequence comes from Zapornia atra, assembly GCA_013400835.1. Taxonomy (NCBI): domain Eukaryota; kingdom Metazoa; phylum Chordata; class Aves; order Gruiformes; family Rallidae; genus Zapornia; species Zapornia atra. The sequence continues at coordinate 177,135 of VZTU01018674.1, read as the reverse complement.
TTTTTGTGCTTGGTATGTGTGCTGCCATCCTTACCCCTGAAAGTGTTTCAAAGACAAAAAAAGGAGAAGAGAAACCATGGGAAAATTCGATGTCACAGGAGGCTTGACAAGCACCAAGAGTATCTGGTATTTCCTTGGAGAGAAGTCTGACCGCTGTGTGAAAGAGAAAAGGGAAAGGTTTGGGTTTCTATCTTCTTGTCTTGTCATAACTTCAGGTACTGGCAGAAAGATTTTTTTCATTTCTCTGGCATCTTTTGTATGTTCTACCAAGACACCAGCTTTCTCCATCCATTGATGCAAAGGTAATCACTATTCATTTGCAAGTACTGCATATTCATTAGCCAAGCAGGCAACGCTTGTGGTGCTGAAGAGGTTCCTGCTTCTCAGAAAGGACTTGAACATCACTGCTCTGGGAAGGGACCAGTTTATTGTCCAAACTGCCAGAAGTCCTAATCGGCAGCAGCATGCTGCCATCATGCCTGGTGTTCTGCAGTGCTCAGCCTTGGGTCTGTACTGCTGCACCAACTGAACGGGAGGGTTCTTAAGGGCTTTTGCAAAAAAATTTTGCCTTTTTTCTTCACTTACTATGAAGCACAAAGGATTCTGCTTTAGGGACCAAATTCTTGTGGAATTACCCTTTCATGTGACTTTTCTTCTTGTTGGAAGGGCACACAGCATCTCATGTGGGTCATTACGCCCCATATAGAGAAGTTATGTTTACATGCATGTATAGTACACATTATAACAAGAGTAACTGCTGCCTTAAACCCAATGTTGAGATCAGTGTTCACCTTCTAAGAGGTTTTCCTTGGTACTTCTAGCACACTCTGGGGGTTAAGACAGGAGGAAAGGAGGAGGGCTTGCAGTTGGAAATGCTGCATGCTCAAAAGTAACTTTAAGAAACAAAAAAGAAACATACCTTGCCAAATGATCTAGAGGGAATCACCTTGAAGAGGGTTATTTGTGCCTCCTGGTCTGTAGAAGGCAGGTCCCCACTTCAATCTCCTGCTCTGAGCAGGGTTAACCAACCTTAAAGACAGATCACATTGCCAGGGCCCTTTTGAGCTTGGACTGTCTCCAGGGTGGAAACTCTCCCACCACCTCTCAGGGCCCATTTCACCGCTTAAGCACCACTACCCTGAGATTTTCATCTAGGCAGAATTTCCTTGCTGGAACCCACGATTGTGGCCTCTTGAGGCTTCGTTGTGCACCTCTGAGGAGCGTGTCTTGTTTAGAGCTGCACTCAGGTTTTGCTTGTTCCATCACCTTTCTGCTCTCCTTGAGGTTAGCCCTGCCCTTGGTAGGACGTGTTTGTGCAGGTGCTAAATGTACGAGCTGCTTCATGTGCTGGAAAACTGCAAATTGAAGCTCCATCCTACTGGTACTTCATTTACTCGCATCACTGTTGTTCTCCCTCTGCCCTGTTCACCTGGCATTTTTAAATGCAGCATTCGTTTAGGCACCAAAGGTTGCTAGATCCTTGATTTTAGAAATGGAAGGGTTTGGGAACAAGCAGAGGAATTTTGTGCTCTTCACTGAGTGTAGCTGGTATTTGTTCTTTAAGTTCCTCCAAGACCTGTGTTAGGGGTAACTAATTTAGGGGATGAGGTTGCCCTGCTAACTTCTCCATCTCTCGCTGAGAAGCCAGAGTGGTTATTATGTGGAGATGAAGTGTTTTACCATCTCTGACAGCTGAACAGGGAGTATTTGGCCTGTACTGCTCACAGAGCCCATCGGACCTAACAGGCCAGAGACCTTCAGTACAAGGTGCTGAAGTAGGATGCCTCTTCACCTCAAACCTCAGCGTAGCGATAAAGAAAATGTGACACTTAACCTTCACCACCTCTTTTTATTCTTCCTGTAAGACAAAGCTTGGGGTTTGGGTTAGATCTTCTTGGTTTTCTTCAGCTGGCTGTTTTGGGCTGTTCCAGCTGACCCTAGCCTGGACTGTGCTCAGAGAATTTGTGTGGGTAGGGAGGTTGTGCCGTTGGATCAAATCAAGCCTGGTTGGTCAGAAGGGGATACCGGGACTAGCTGAACCCGTCCTTGCACTCTACAACAGCCCTACTGTAATAAACCCTGGTTTTGTTCTGTTTGAGCAGACGGAGGCTTTTTCAGAACAAAGCATCGGCTTTACACTACAGAAAAAGTGGTGTTCCTTTGCTCCACAGCATCTTTGTGAATCGAGCACGTGTGGTTACAGCTAGGGTTTGGGCATTGGGGAAAACCTTCCATAAAACCTGGCAGAGGGGTGGGAGCTACCAGACACTGCTCTGGGCCTTCACCCAACAGAGACACTCTTTTGCTGTGAAGGGGAGGGCCAACAGGAACCCCATGGAATGGGCTTCCTGGGTTACCTTGCATGTGACTTCGGCAGGCTCTGGCAATCCTACTCTCAGTACTGGTCATTCCTTCTAGAAATATACAGAATACACGGTGCTGAAAATCTCTACTCTGACTCATTAGAACTTAGATCTCTAATGTCTACCTACAGTGAAATAGGTCCAAGTTTCTAAGAGGCGTTTTGCTTCATTGTGCTGCTTCTCAGTGCTGGGTAAGGGTCTCCGTTGATGCGTGACCCTGGAAGTGCTGGAGTTACTCTTGTCGTGAATGTCTAGAGAGAGATCTCACTGAGAGTTAGGTGCTGGGTTGCCAATTTGGGCAACCCGAATGCTAGACTAATCTGTCAGAAGCCACAAATCTGAGATTGTTCAAGCACCATGAGGTTTCTAATCTTAAAGCAGCCTGATTTGAAAGACATTATGAGAAATCAACAGAAGCCTAAGTTAATTTACTCATAGAATTACAGAAAGGTTGAACACAATACCCCATTATTAAAGGACTGAGCTTAGCATTTCAGTCACATTAATGAGTACGTTGTTCCCCTTTGAAGTACTCACTTTCTGCACCCTAAAATTACATTAAGACCTGCAAAGCAAGGAAAGCTGTAGTTCTAGTTCTGCCTTATGGTGTGCCAAGCTCTAGTAATACCTCATGTGATGATCTGCTTACAGGAATATTAAAATAAGCAACGAAATGGGATGTTGACTCTGAGACGTGGATTGTGTAAATGCTGCTGTGCTGGGCTTGTCGTACGTCCTCTCATTCTTGGTTTATGCAAATCACTGCAATCCAGCAAATGACTGTGAGCCGAGTCAGAGAGCCAAGGACAGTGGCATCCTTTCGATCCTATGTAAGCAGCTGAATCCGTCCTTAAGACATGTTTAAAGAGAGTAACAAGAAGGCAATTTTGGGTAGATTTCAAACCAACAAAGGTGATAAAACTGCTTTAATATTCCTGGGTGCATTGGATTTAATTAAGATTATTTTAAATTATTTTCTTTAATCAGATCCCACCACCACTGCTGCAAGTTTTACACTCTCAGGAACTGGACTAAATAGATAACAGGTATGAAAAAACCCCTCTAACCGTGAAAAATCATTCCGAATTTCTATCACTATGGTACCTGAAAGAATGTAGTTTTGTTCTGAATCAAACTGCTACCCTTCAAACGGTGCTGCTTCAAAACTCATGTCAGGAGGAACTTCCTGTTCTGAGAATAATTGATAGATGGTACGTTGCCGGGGGAGAAGCGGAACTAGTTGCTTTTACTCAATTAAAAAAGAGAGTTGGAAGGAAGGAAAAGGTTAGTCAAGAAGAGCGTTGCAAGAGCATGACAGGAGTTAGTGAGATCTAGGATTATAGTACCCTGATATGCTCTACACAGTCTGTCCTGCATGGCTTGGTCTTTGTTTAGAGTAAGTTGGCTCATTTCTGTGGCTTTCTAGGAGGTAAAAACCAAATCTATGTACTCTCCTACACTGCACTTGTCGTGTCATTAACCTTTCAGGTTAATTCAATTAATCACATAATGGGGCGGTACCAGCTTTTCTGAATACTTCTTGTAGAGCTTCCAACCAAAGTTAACTTGCAGAGGTTATTGCTACAAATAGTATGTAATGCCTCAATGCTTTGGAGTTCCGTACATCCCAAAGAAGCCCAAAACAACCACCACTGCTTTTGCCAACTTGTCCAGAAAATGCTAGATGCACGCTTTGCTTTTCCCAAACCTTCTTCCAGCATCTAGATGAGCCGGTGCGCCTTTGGCTGATAGAAGCTAAGGACGTTGCCCCTGTACTGTATGTACATCGTGCACATCGCTTGCACGTCAAGCAGCTGCCCCACAGTAAATAATAACCAGACAGAACACAGACAGACAGAGGATTGTTAAGTTTTAATCCAACAAATCGAGAGGGTCTTTACACCGTAAAATACCATGGTATGGCTAATGCCATAGAGTTGTACATTAAAAACAACTATTATCTACAGATGTAAAAATAGCAAGTTTTATGTTACAGTAAAACACAGTATAGAAAACGTGACAAATTAAGTAGAAACCTCTTAACTGAGGTATTCATCTAAGTGTTTCTCCAAGTGTATTAAAAACCCCACAGTTAATACTGACGCTAAACATTCCCCCCCCCCCCATTCCACACCCTAATTAAAACGGTTAGAAAAAAATAGTAGTCTCTCACCATGATCTGCATTCTTTAATGACCATTTAGGTTCTCCATTCTCAAGTACAGCAGAACAACTCTTCACAAAACAGCACTATCCCTGAAGTAGTTTATTTCCCAACGCTATATAAGTTTGAAGTATTTAAGATTAATTTTGAACGCTAGAAGGGCTCCAAAGAAGTCTGCAGGAGGGCGATTAAATTATTTACACAAACATTAGTGTACTGTAATTACAGCATAGAATTTGCAACATATCAGCCATGTTGCTTTTAACAAAAGCTCCAAAGGAAAGAAAGGGAAGAAAACCAGATTATAAAATAAATAATCTAAAGTTCTTCGTGGTAGAAACGCTCATCATGAAGCTGCCTCCCATAATCCGTTGCTTCACTGTTAAGGAACAAATCCTGGTTCTTAAGGATTTCTGCTTCAGAAAGCTTTTTATCGTCATTCAAATCCATCTCTTCAATAAGGTGAAGAGCCTGTAAAATAAACAGAACAGCGTGTGCACAGTTAATAGATTATTTATAACTGCAGCATTTACAACTATGTTTTCAGAACAGCTTTGTCGAAGTCGTGCCACAAAACCACTATTTGTACTGAGCGAGACAAGATTCTGCATTCAGAACAAAGCCTTTCTTCCCTCCGTCTGTCTCCCCTTGCGCCTCTCATTTAGTGGCCAAACTGTACTATCTCCATGCTCCCCAGCAATTCTGAAGCGACAAATTGCTGCCGAAACTTTACTCTGAGGGCTGGAGACAGTATTAAACCAGGGAAGACCAATCCCCTTCCCGGAAAGTACCCAGGCTTGAAATCAATGGGTGAGTGCAGCACACAGCTTTAGGGTACCACCTGCAGAAAACACAAGCTTGGTGCATTAGCCAGAGCCCCTGTGCTTTCAGAGGGCCCCCAAGTGACAGCTACAACTACCAAGTCCTTGATGTCTGGGACCTCAACCAGGATTTCAGGTGATAGGGTCTTCAAGTAAAGTGTTCTCTTTCAGAGGCGTGCAGCAGTGATGTCGGTCACAGACTTACTCCGTGTCTGACAAGATAATCATCGTTTACAGCACTGAGGTTAAGCTCAGCTTTCTCAGCTGCAAAAAATGCTCCGTGACTGTAATTCACAATGAAAACTGGAAAGCGTTTGATGTCCACTGTGAAAAAGGAGTTTATGCCTTCAGTAGTGGACAAGGTAAGTCATCTATGCAGCGGAACGTCAACTTGGGGTAACAATTCATGTTTTCCCTCGTGCGCTGAAAGCAAAAGCTTGCTTTCCTATGACACACTGAGAAACACTGTCGTGACAGTACCAAACGAAATTGCAACTTCAAACAATTCTTGGAATTTTTGCTTATTTATAGATCCTGGGAGGGAAGTGCAGCAGTAAAACAAAAAGCAAATCGGAGTATCTTAGTTGTAGCTATTTGCAGGTGTTACACAGCTCAGAGCTGACACACTAGTACAGCAGCTCACTGCACCTACTGCTTCTGAGAAAGAGGAGCGCTGCTATTACAGGGGATTTGGTTTTATTCGCTGAACATCTGCAAATACAGTGATTTAGAGAATCCTTCTGTTCCTACCTTATCTGATCGCTTTGTCTCCACAGAACTGCTTGGTGATATTGTGTTTTAAGTTAAGCATTGCTTACATTTAAGCTGATGCACGTCACCAAACAGGATTGAAGGAAGCAATCTTCGTCAGTCAGGCAGATTTAAAAAGCACTCTGCATGGTAAAAGCTAAAAGATTATTCGGACAAACAGTCCGGGAAACAATATCAATTCCTGGAGATGGAACGTACAGTCATTTCTCTGGTTTTAGGTTATTTAGCTACCAGGTTTCTCAAGCCACTTTGCAATGCCAAAATGAAACTGCAATATTCAGCTTTCACAGAGCCATTTGCAACTTAAGCCAATCTCTTTCGGACTGATGACTGTGCTAAACCCTTATATTAACTGAAGGGGGAAAAAAAAAAAGCGCACTTTAGAGAAACAAATTCAAAAACAAAGGAGGATGTCTTGCAGAACTGAGCTATTACTACAGCATGGCCTTTCTGTAAGCTAAAATGTCACTGAACAGGGAAGAACTTATGAAACAAAACCCCAAGAAAGCCAACCGTAAGTCCCCTGTTCACAGACAACAAATCTATGAGGACACCTTTCATAGTCAGGTCCCTGAATACCTGCACCAAGAAGTCATCTTCAACATGCTTTGGGACTGTGCTAGCAGAAGGGAGGCTACTTGTCTGTGTTGTTGAAAGAAACAGCCGTACTTGGAAGAAAATCCCGTCATTGAAGACTCAGATGAGTGAGGAGCAATATGCCTGCTTTGTTCATAACGAGCGTCCCATGAGAGCTTAATGATGAAGAATTAAGATTTGAGAGTCTTAAGAGGAAAAATAGCAAAACAGCCTTTTAACGGTTTTCCATACAGCTTTATTTCTGGGAAAAACTAGCTCAGAGTGGGTTTTGGGATTCTAGAGGTTCTCTCGCCACTTACTGCTCGCTCAGCCTGAGCACTGGGTGACAGCAGGATACACGCTATCCTGACTACATGAGGCCCTGGCACAGGGTGGCAGGAGAAGCTTGAGCTGACCCTGGATCCCTGGCAGGGTTCAAGGCCAGGTTGGATAGGGCTTTGGGCACCCTGGGTTAGTGGGGGTGTCCCTGCCCATGGCAGGGGGTTGGAACTAGATGATCTTCAAGGTCCCTTCCAGCCCAAAGCATTCAGCGATTCTATGAAGAGACTCCACATCAAATCAGTGTCAGTCAGGACAGTGCTGCTTCTGAGATGAGAAACAGCCCCGCTCAGGAGTCAGCTGTTAAAAACAGCCTGCACAAAGACTTACAGCTCCGCATGTACAGAAATGCCACGGGGCCCATGTAACAGCTTAGCTTCCTACAGGGTCAGATAAGCCAGCACCCAGTGCACTGTGCTAGCCATGCTTCTTTTCCTGTCACCGACAGAGCAAGAAAGGAAGAGCTGGGACCTCGGTAATGAGCGGATGGGCTGGGCTGTTTGACAGAACACCTCCCCTCTCTCTACAAGGAGTTATGGAGGCATGGCAAGACCTGGTGGTCTGGCCATTCCAAACACCAAAATCCTCCAGTGCCAAGGAAAGAGATTAGGATTAATTAGAAATCCTCCCTGCTGCAGTCAGCGACTGTGAGGTCTGCTTGTTGTACTGAATACTCAGTGCTGCTACTGCCTGCTACAAAAAACCAAAGTGAGCTACAAGGAGGATCCACTTCAACTTCTTATGGCCTTCTACTCTTCATTAAACCATTTTAGTTATTACCATCATAGAAGTTTGCATTCATCTTGAATGGTAGGATACTTCCTTTTTCTTGTACTTGTGAAAAGCCAAGTTTTCAGTTCTACAAATTCTGTCGATTTAGCCAACTGATTAAGATACCGTGCCCTTCGGTTGAACCAGATATGCTGCTTCAACATGGAGAAAAGCACATTGGTAATTTGCAAACATTCATGTAATTAACAAGAGCATCAAATTTGCCTTGGGCAGTTAGAGGACTGCAACTAAAGGATTCTTTGTCACAGAAAGGGTAAAAACCTGTGCACTGCTACTAAGAATTTTATGTCAGCTCCTAAGATGTCTTAAGTCTGAATGCATCTGTCCTTTTGTTGATACCTTGAAAATTTTGCTGCACTAACTAAAATGTGAACAGGGGACAGAACACCTACCTCCTCTTGTGCGATGCCCTGATTGTTCGGTACTATCCAAGACAACAGCTCTTGAGGGTTGAGTTTTCCATCGTTATCCTTGTCGTAGTCATTCACAAAGCGATCCTTCTCAACAAGTATCCATTCTGGGTCTTCTCTTGCAGCTAATAAGACACATTTGTCATGTTTAAAGCCACTCTTCACCTTAAAGCAGACTTTTTCACCTTCTGTCCCCAGCAAAGTCACTAATCTCATAAAATACACCATCAAAGTGACTTCACTAAAAGATAAGAAGCCTTACAGGCCAGTCCCACTAGCTTAAATAAATGCTGCTGTCCACACAAGAAAAATAGTTGTATAGCTGAAATCAGAATTTAAAGCTAGGGTAATACTAAGATTGTACACTTACAGTTGAACTAAGCAGACATTAAAACTCAAGGGTTACTTCGACTGAACTCTTTTATTTTAACTAATCTCCACGATTACCCAAATTGATAGCAGGCAAAGCATGCTTTATACAGAATGAGCTGCCCAGCACAGGGTTTCCTACTTGTTGAGACAGCTGACGTACCTGTAGGAAATAATGGATGCTGGAGATCTCTTACAGTGCCGTGTTTACCTTGACTGAGTTAGGATTGTGCTCTCCCATTAATACAGAGCTGTCACGCTGCACATGCCATGCTGCAATGTCAGCGATACTCACCCTTTGCACTGAAAATGCATCCTGCAACCTAGCCAGCAATCTGTCTCTAACACTTCAAGAAATTTAGAAGCAACGCACTGAACTGATCTTTCACATTGTAGACAAGCACGAATTGACATGAAGACTTCTTAAACCTTACAGAAGTCAAAAGTGGTTGACACCACAAGCAGATACAGAACAGTTTAAAAATAATTAGAAGTGAAAAGAGAGTGAAGCCTCTCTCCTTCCTTTCTCACATCGAGTTTGCAGGCAGATTAGCTCCTAATGTCACCACTCACCATAGGCTGTTGCCCAAAACCGTGAGACGATTGTGAAACCAGACCCAACATGTAGTATTCTAGCCGTATTAAAGCGTGCTGCAGGAACGCTGTCTGCAGAAGAGGGGGCCTTCTGGAAAGAAGCTGAAGTAGTTTCTACAACTATAGCTGGTGCTGATTCTTACTAAAATGGTTTAACAGCAAAGCTGTTAACTTCTGTTACAGCAAGGAGACCCCAGTGACAATTTCACTCCTTTCTAAGAACTTCAGATAGACTGGCTGGGGAAAGGTTTTTTTCAAGTCGGAGCAGGAAACAAACCCTGCAGTTCCATGAGAGACCTATTGCTTTTACTGGCTCTGGCAAACAAGGATGGTAATAAAAAGTACAGTTCCAGGTGGCTGATCAGAGTGAAGAAAAACTTGACTGTTCCCTGTTTCTCCATCCTCACATGGCTGGAATATCTCCCCTGGGTAGGGTGTCAGTCCTCAACATAAGAACGAGCACACAAGACTTTCCATATGCCTCAAGCTACTGGTCTTTTTGGAACTGGATGAGGTTTTTTTGCCCTATCTTGTAGCAAAGCAAATACAGTATATAAAATATTTATCTACTAGCAACAGAGGTAAAGTACTGATAAACACCAAGCAAATGTCCTTTTTCTTGTTAAAGAAGGAATAGAGCAAGTTTAAGGTAGTACAAGTGGAAAAAAACCCAACAAACAAAACAAAAAGTGAAAGCAGATAAGCTTTTGATATCTGGTACAGCAACTGGACTCCTTATGCTTCCCCTCCACCACTCTTAAGCACACTCAGAGCTACAACCCTTCTAAAGCAAGGCTGAGAGCCGCCACCCTCAGCTGGTAAGGACCAGGGAAGTTTAGCCTTACGGTTACTCAGAACCTGAAGATGGAGGTGCAAAGAGCTGAAAACTAAAGGGGCATACAAATCACCCCACTGCAAAAGTTTCTGTTAGGTTCCTTCATTCATGCCCCCACCCTTTTTCCTTACTTGGGTCTCTTCTGTAATCACCAAGGAATTCTTCCAGGCTAACAAATCCATCACCATCTTTATCGTGTTCTTCTAAAGCCTCCTGAATGACAAAGTCCTTTTGCATGCACACAAAAAGCAAAGTGTCAGCTTGTGAAAAATTAGCATCTTGTAATCAAGAGAAACAGCACTGAATCACTTTAGAGCAATGAAGTATTCTTTAAAGACTTGCTCATTTCAATGGTTTATGCAGACTAGCACAGTAATTGGTTCCCCTGCACCAAAACCTCATCTCTTCCTAAGAGTTCAGGATGTCAGGTTCTATGAAAGCTGAATCTGAAAGGGGAATCCTTCAACGTAATCAGAAACTACACAAGTAGCTGACAAACAGGAATTTGTACAAAGCTATGTCATTGCACTTTGCTATCCCTTCTCAAGGCATGTATTCACTCATTTGCATTTTTGCAACTTTATGGAATTAATCAGGAAAACTCATTTTTCTTTTGGCCCCGTGTCTGCCAGCAAAGCCACCATGCCCATTCTTTTAGTCCTGTCTTTTCTGTTTAAACCTACAGTTAGGTCAACCCAGACACTGGCTCTGTTTGCCTGGTGTTCCTCCTGACAGCCAGCCTCTGCAGCATCACAAGCCAAGCCCAAAGGCTCTGCTGCAGAAAGCACCAATGTACTTTGATCTGGGGCCAACTATCAGCGCCGAGTGGGAATGCCACCAACAGTCCCAGCAGTCACGGGACAGATGACCAATGACAAAGTGCTCTCGGCTGAAACCTTTATCCCCTGAACCTTAAGCATAGCACAGTTGGTATTAAAGCTTCAGACAGGCTTGAATGCTCTTTTTTGGCCATAGAAGTGACATAGAAACCTCCTCAAGTGGAAACCTCACTGATATATTTCCAAGTTAACAGAGTTTCTTTGGAGAGACCCATGTCAGTCCAGTCCCCAAAGTCTGGGACAGTTGTGCAGTAACAGTTCCTGAAACAGCTTTCAAAGCAAAGCACTGAGCCTCTGCTCCAGCTCCTGAACTCCAGCACTGGACCCACAGTAAAATCACCACACGTGACTGCCCAAGAGGGCATTTCCTGTGCTCCTGGGGCTATGCACGTGCATTAAGATGTTGTGTCTGTCTACACAGCCCCTCTCCTCTACCCTTACCGTCATGTACTCCACTTCTTCGGGATGTTCAAAAGCAACAAATTCGTCCACGTTTAGATCCGGAACATCATCTCTATTAGCTTTTTCAAAACGCTTTTTCTCCTTTAAGTGAAGCTTAGAAAATAGATTTAGTTAGAGTGCTTAATGAAAAGTAAAAACAGCATCCCAGTGGCTGGCTGAAGGCTTATGACAACATGAATTGTTTCCCGTTACCTACTCATATTACACTGACATTGTATTTTCACTAAAAAGAGCTCATCTGGAGCAACATGAGCAGCACTTCTAATTGAGGTAGTTTTATCCTAAGGATTGCACAAAACCTTCCTTATTTTCAATTTTAGGAGGCATTTAAATCAGACTCTTAGCCAAGGCTTCAAAAACACAAAAGGGAGATGATGAAAAACCCCAGAATTCTTGTTTTATATGTGCTTCTTATTCTAAAAGGCATCAGTTCCCTAACTAACCTATCTGGACTACAAAGACTGTGATTAACAGTAACCATTCCAAGTTCCAAACTTTCCATTTTAGGGACATTTAACCTTCTGGATCTCTGTATTATCTCTACCAAGGGCTGTCTGGAGTTCAAAGGAGGTCTTGAAATACACATGTAACATGCCTTTTCTGAAACCATTGTAAGTGCTGGAGGATTAGACAGGTTCCTTTACTACAAGACTGTTATCCCTCACATCTGGGCATGTTTCAAAGCTAAGTCACTTCTCTAACCTATTTTAAGTGTAAATATTGGCATGCCTTTAAAAAAATAAGTAATATCCACAATAAACAGGCAAATTCGTATCGCTGAATGTCTTGCACGTTGTTTCTGTATTTGAAATGTGCAAAAATGATTGTATTTTTTTTCTTCTTTCATTTCATACAGTCTATTTAGACAGAATGAAGATCCACACCATTGCTAGTTGATCTCTATTCAAACTGTATGTCACGTGAGCTATAAAAATTGAAGAATCCCAGGACTTAGTGTGCCACACCATTGGTGTAACTCCCATCTGGGTAAGGGAGGGACAGTCTGGCGAACCAGAGATCACAAACACTTTAAAAATAACTATTTGAAGTTGTGCTGCTTAGTTTCTGTCCCATTTATTGACACTTCCCTCAAAACAAGGCCAATCTGACCATCACAGAGCATGACATGCAGCAAGTTATCTGTAAGATCTGAACTGTTCTGCCAATCAATTAAAGGTGCTCTTGAGGAAAGGCTGACCTTAGCCGAGAGTTTCAATCGGAAGGCAGCTCAGGACAGACTCCCGACTGGCCTGCAACATAAACATCACCTTCCTGAGGGAAAACATCTTGTTTTCCCGTAGTTTTCCTGAGAGGTGATGAACAAGGATGCCACCTCGTGGTGAATTCATACGTTTACTTGATGGCAATTCGAGATCGATACCGGAGCCTGACTCTACCGGAGCTCTGATTAGAGCGGGATTGCTAATTGCTAAAAGTAAGGAAAATGTTGAAGGTGGCTGACAGAAAGACGCCTGTAATATGCTGGTAACTTTTCTTTTTGCAATACGTGCTGAAGAAGTCAGCAAGCAGGAGAAACCCTGCAAGCGGTCAAAGTGTAGCATGAGTAGGAGAGTTCTGGCTTGCAGTACATATCTGTTATGGCAATATCACCAGCGTGGGATCAGTATTTGGACTGGTAGTTCCATTTCAAGTCTTGCTTTCTCTAAAGCTTTACAGTTTGTTTCTTCGGTGTGTAAAATCCCCCACCCGTTGTCTATTTTAGCTTCACTTCTGCCGACATCCTGTTTCACCTACTACTACTTTACTAAAAGCAGCCAAAGCAATCCTTGCAAAAACAACAAAACAAACAAACCAACCCCAGGGCAGAATAATCTAAAAACTCCTTCCTTTTCTCTGGGGGAAATATTTACACATACTTATAAATGTGTGCCTTGAAAGGAAACCAACTTTGCTGCGTGGTGATTATTAGCGACCCTTGCCTCCCTGCTGCTCCCCTTTCCACCCCTAAGCATCTGCTTTCACGTATGAGATTAACCCACAGCTTCTGTTGTCTGTACGTCCAGTTTTAGTGACCAGCACTGCATTCTGATTGCAAGAGAACATCTGAATTGCTATTGCCCTCTCTGTGGGTCTTTCCGGGGCAGAAAACTAACGTTAAAGTGGGCAATACAGGTACCCCGCACCAGGCACGTGAGGAGTAACTGAGAAAGTGGATAGAACAGCTCAACCAAGAGACTTATGGAGGATAAGGGCTTCCCTTGCCTCCAACACCAGCAGTATCGGCCCCTGCTGAAGGCAGGATCCTGGCAAGGCTATGGACGTAATCTGATAGGTTGTTGTCTTGTTTGAAGCTGCTGGCTGGAGACTGCTCTGTGTAAGACTGCCAGTAGACTTGCACTCCACTCAGCTAGCAAAATACACTCAGAAGGTATGATTTCGTTCTGTCTTTGTTTTGTTGGTAGTGGCTTTAATACACCGTCACTTTCCTTCAATTACTCCCTATCTCAGATAGATGGAAGCCTTAAAACAGGTGCCAACTTGTAGGGTTTCCTCCATTGCAATAAACAAAAATTGCTGCCTTTTGCAAACAGCTTACAGAAACTGATGCTGAAACATTTTACCTGTCGAAATGACTCCTCTTCTTGATCCTCCAGGATGCTGTCCTCATCGAAATCAATTACACGATCATACATCTGCATATTATACTCCTTCCAAGACACTAATCCATCACCATCCTTGTCATAGTCGTGGAAGTGTTGCTTAGCTTCTTGTGTAACATAATGCTTAAAAGACTGCTGTATCCAGGAACTCAGCTCATCTGCGAAAGTCATTTAAAAAAGAATAAAATTTTAAAAATCAGTATCATCTGCACTATAAAGATACCCTGGGCCTACTGAGACTGGAATGCACTCTGCAATTCCGACGTATGCATACAGGCAAAAGATTAGTTAAAGCACAACAACACGCTTCCTCTGTGCTATGGCTTGTTCCAAGGTAGCCGAACGAGCACACAACTGCAGCCTCCAGTTTTTCTCTCCTAGTTCCCCCTCTCCATTCCTGTCCCTAGGCTAGAAGAGTTACGTGGTTACTTTAATCTGGTTTATACTGGTGCTGCCAGAAAAAGCTCGATGTTTCCCTCTGACTCCCTCTGACTGGGAAGCAGTAGGGAAAAATTATCACAGGTAGTGTTCACTCAGTCGCAGAGCAAACTGCAGCACTTAATGTTTACCCCATGAGAAGGAGGATTCTTTGTCTTCAGCTGACCAAGTACCCTTACGTAGCTCACCAGGCCCTGAACCATGGAAGCAGGAAGCCTGTCCCTTTTGGTGGCTGTCGGCATTTCTGTCAGCTTGAAGCAATTATGTGGCCATGGCTTTTCAAATCTGGAGCCAACCAACACTGTAGCATCCTTTCACCTTATTGTTTTTAATTTTCATTCAGAGCCTTATGAAAATGATGCCGAATATCGTTTAGATAAGCAGCTCTAAACAACACTTTGCATTGTTCCCATCAGTTTTGGGTTTCTTTTAAAAAATCCACACATTGGAATAAAACTAAATTCACTGCTATTGACTTAATTACCCAAACCCAAAATATTAACTAATATTTTCCCTGTACTTGGGGCTGAAATCAATCCTTATCAATTCTGGAAATGCTTTTAAGCTACTTGTTCTTACAGAAGCGTGGCTAAAAGAAATAGGGCTTAATATATAGTCGAATTTACACCATTAGAAGAGTAGAATTAATATATCACATCTCCTCTCACTGCAACCTCCAAACGGAGGCACCACTAACAAGGAAAAAAGTTCCAAGAATATTTTGCAATATTTTGATAAATAACTTGGCTGATAAGAGTTTCAATCCCATTAGTTTATTGGTGTATAAACACATTCCGCTGTGAGTTTTCGTTTATGAACTGGGGGGAAGGCAGGTTCCTACTGGCCTGAGAACCAGGCACAATACACACCACAAGGACAGAGTGTGAAATTTCCACACTTTAAAACAGACCCGTTCCCTTACAGCCTTGTTGTGATGTGCCCGGTGCTTATTACGGGGATTAGCCATCCCACCCATTGTCCATACTATCTGCACAGGGGCAGGAGCGCTGGAAAAGCACAGTCGATGCATTTGAGCATATATAGCAAAACTTTATATGAATTCAGGAGCTACAGAGCTGATCTCATCCATGTTCTGTCCTCTCACCTACAGAGCATCCTGCGTGTTTAAATCCACGTTAATGCAACTCTGGCGTTTTGGGAAAGATTCTACTTGCTCTGTTGCATGTGTGTGTGCACGAGAGAGGTTTCTGTTTTGTCAAAAACACAGTGAAGTATGTTTGAATGAGTTTTGAGATTAAATTTAGAGAGTGCTGCGATTCTGTGCTGAAAGGCCCGAGTTTACTGGGGAGTTCGCAACCCTGGCTAGTAAAAGTCTTTCAGCCTGGGAAGAGATGTTGGATACTCTGGCAATGGAACCCATACACGACCCCTCAGTGTGGGGAGCGGCGCCAGGCACTGAGGCCCACCTGTGCGGCGGTGGAGCTGCAGCAGCCCTTCTCTGCCCTCGGATTTGTACGCCCAGGCGCACAACCGGGCTTTCAGGAGGCCACCTGACACGAAGAGGCCTCTGCAAGGCGCCGGTCCCTGTGCAGAGCTGGCGTCTGACACCCCGCAAGGAGCCCGGAGCTGAGGTACCGGGAGAGGGGGTTCTGGCGGGCAAGACGGCGGAGAAGAGTCAAGCCGCCCTCACAGCGCGTCTTTCCCTCCGCTGAGGGCGCTGGGCTGGGCCCAGGGCGGGACGAGGCCCAGGCCCCGCCGGTCAAAGCCCCAGGCGTGCTCCCGGCACGCCTCCCGCCCCGCG
>VZTU01018674.1:329-157002 GCA_013400835.1 Zapornia atra | reverse complement strand
GGTGCGGGGCGCGGCGGCCGGACAAGATGGCGGCGGGCCAGCCCTCCGTTTCTTTACCCCTGCGGAGCCCCTCAGCCGCTGCCCTCGCGGCCGGCTCCGGGCCCTCGGCCTTGCCGGGCGGCCCGCCCAGGCCAGGCCCGGCGAGGACGGGTGGGGGGGCGAGGCCGTGTTGCTACAGGCAACCGAGAAGCCCGTGGTGGCGAGCGGGAGCGGTGGGTGGTGTCGGCCCTTGCCGTGCGGGGGAGCTTGTCTTGGCACCTCACGGAGGTGCGGGGCTCCGCAGCCCTCGGGCGTGCACCGCAGCAGCCCTGCTTCAGGTTGGCGGTGAAAGGGCCTGGGCCTTCCGACGCAGTCTCGCCCCTGTGGCGCTGCCCGTGCTCTCACGGGTGACAGGATCCGTGAGGGAGTCCGGGACTGCTTAGTGTGAGGGGCATTCCTGTGCCTGTCCTAAAGCTTGCTGCCCCTGAGAGCTGCACGGGTCCACCTCTGGGGTGTGAAAGCTGTGCATACCCAAGGGAAAGGCACCCTTCTGAGAAAACCTACTATACGCTCCCAATAACCATCTTGACCCTGAAGTGGTTGCATTTTCTAAACTATTAAAAATGTTCGTAGTTTAAACTGATGGTCTTGCTTTGCTGTCAGAGAGAGGGGCATGGTTACAGAAGGTAACAGCGCCACAGGGCTTGCAGCGTACTTGGGTAGGGTTTGCCATCTCTACGTGTTTCTCCAAATGGAGATTCTTTTTTCTGAATTATTTCCAAATGCCCAGCTGTGCTGGGAAAATACTTGGGCCCTCAGGTTTTTTCCCTCAAATATACGTGTCAGCTTAACGAGCTTTTATTACGCTTGGATTATAATGAAGTCAGCTTGGGGAAAAGCACAGTTTTGTAAGGTGTCTCAGTGTTAGAGTCTCCTCATGCAGGGCCTGGCTGCAGTGATGCTGAAATACGTTTGTACTCCGTTTGCTAAAACTCAGTTTCCTTCAGCCAGCTACAGAACCATTTGGTTTTTGTAAGCTCAGTAGGTCGCCTTGAAGCATATAAACAAGTACAGACCTTAAAGTCTGCCTGTTTGTTGATGTAGGTTTTGGATTTTTACTTTTAGAAAATGTGGCAATTTATGAGGAGTAGAAGATGTAATATGAGAATAAGGGAACAGCCCGCTTAGAACAGTATAACTTAACGATAACGACCAACAGAATCCCACTTTGGATCTGATTAAAGGTTGATCTTGTTTTCTTGCCCAATTTCTGGTAATTTAGAAGTGTCTTTAACATCTAGTTAATTTCTGATTCTCAGAAGAGTAAGATCTGTTACAGGAGAGCTTGTTTATTCACTCTAATCAGTAGCTGGCTAGGATGTATTTCAACCCTGAAGCCAAAGGTTTAATTTTATTTCAGAATTGTTACCACCATTCTGTAAATTCTTGATAACCCTATAAATATGCGTTCCTGTGTGCCTCTGCATTTGTGGCAGTGGTTCTGTAGTTAAAAATTGGATAGAAGTACTTACTTCCTTAGAGCTGACCTCCACAGGAGTTGTCACATTTTCTCTATTATTCTTTGTTTTTCAAATGGCAACAAAAGTTTTCCATTTTATTTTGCTTTGCCACTAATTGTCTGGTACCAATTTGTTACTATCTCTGACTTTTCCTTAGAACTAGTAACAAATTTGCCTGGTCTTCCATCACAGGGAAGATCATTTGGTTTGCCTTTTACTACTCCAGAGCAGTCATTTCCATTATTTGGTTTAAAGTCCTAATATTTTTTGTACTGTTTGCTCCCCTACTATCTTTACATTCACATTTTTCTAGAGGGTCATTCTCATTGTTTTTTTCTTAGCCTTTGGCTACTGTTAATCAGGAGCAATACAAGCTGTCTGTTGAAAACTCGACAAATAAAACTGCCTGCTGAAAACCTTGCTGTGTTCATCTCATGTCTGTGGCATAAATGCTGCTAAGAAGCTAAAATGAATTTTTAGAAGTGGCTTAAGTGAAAATGATGAATTGCGTTTGTTTTGACACAGGTATGAAAACAAAATGGGGTCGTCCAAAAATGTAGTAAGCGAGCCTGTTGATGTGGAGGAAGGCTATAACATGATGGTAAGGTATTCTGCTGCTCTGATGGCGTGGTAGGATTCGTCCTACTCCAAGAAAAACAGATTTTTCTTGTTGGGATTCATTAATGAATTGGTTCATTTGTGCCTTCTCTGAAAGTATTGATTCTAGAAAAGGAAGCAGTTTAATTTAGGTACACCATGATGAGAAACTTTCAGAAATTAAATTTTACCATAGAAGAAATGTGAGTTTTTCTTCTGGTCTTGCATCACTTCTAATTGTGTCAGTACATATTTTTTTTGCATTTAAGACGTTTGTTTCAACTCATTCCCATTTTAAACTTGTTCCATCCCACCTGTGTGCTTGTGTAAGGCCATAATGTTTGCTTACTCTACTGGAGCAGTGTTCTTGGAAGTAGCTGAGGTTGGAGCTGAAGTAATTTCTTTTGAGAATGCAATGGGTGAAACCGGTGGTTTTGTTTACGGCAGTGTATTTATATATGTGAACCATGGAAACAAGAGTCCTCACAAAAGGCCTTCTAATACTTGTTGCTGTGCAAAGAACCGATACAGACCAAATAGGAAAAGTCTGCTGTTGAAAGCTAAATGGATTTGTAGTCACTCCTCTTGCCTAGCAAAATGATTGTATCTATGGCACTTTGAAGAAGGTGACTTTGGATAGTTAAGTAGCAAATAGCAGGGGTTCAGGTTGAGGAAACTGTCAAAAACCTATGGATCAGAATCACTTCACTCCTATGAAGGAGGGTACTAAAGCTTGCTCTTGTCTAATCAAATGAAATGACCCTCTGTGGCAAAGGCCACAGTAGTTGTGACTGTACACTTCCTCATTGCTAACTGTCCCGTTGAAACCTCCTTTAAGGGTTTCTTGTTTGACTGACGTCTAATTTCCAGAGATTAGAATTTTAAGTTAGGCTCTAGAGTCATGACACAGAGTACTTGGGATTGTCATATTGAGTTACTTCTGCTTTCCTTATGTGACCTTCTGGCTTGTGAAAAAATAAACCAACCAAAAACTAAAAGTCAGTTTGGTGGAGTCTAATGCAAAGTTTTACACTTACTTGGGAGTAATGATCTCCAGAAAGAAGGGTGGGAAACAACCGTCTTGGTGGCAGCTGTGCAGAAATGAACTTTGGGATTATGGAAGGTGGTGTGTGCAGCAAGAGAAGTTCTGCTTATGTATTATGTGAAGTTGGGTCTGCTCTGACCAGGGGCTGGGGACTTGAGGATTGGATTAGATCTTCTGAAGTCCCTTCCAGGCTCTGTTAAATTGTGACTGTATCAGTTGTGCTAATTTACATGTGATATGTCATGACATATGCATTATCATTACATCATAAGTGTTGAAGAGGTAATACCATATTGCAGAAAACCCCATGCATCGTTTTGAGACAATTAGACAGGAGTAGCATCCATGAGGTGGGAATAACCTGTCCTTGGTGTTTAGCATGAAGCAAATGTGAATCAGTTCGAGACGGTCTGGAAGAGAAAGCCCTGGGTGCTCAGATCAGACCTGAAATCCGAGCTCTGCAAAGCCTGAGACAAAGGATTAAGAAAATAGCTTGGAAGATAGGAAGACTGGTGAAGGATGAAATGGAACATAACAGCATAAAAATAATAGGAAAGAAAATAATTCAAACGGTGTCCCCATCTTCTATGTATGTAAGAACGAGTGGTCTTACGTTGTGGGAATGCCATAGCTGACTGTGATGTAGGTTGTGCCGAGTGAATGCCGTCTGCTGGTGGAGGATTTGAAAGAAAAGATGTAACGAATAAAGAAAGACTTAATTTCATTTTTGGCAGTTGGGGATGCCATAGGTTAGCTCTATGGCCAGCTAAGGTGAGTGCTAGCTGAGGTCTTTTTTGAAGATTTGAGACTAAACTAAGGCAAAAGACAGTCAGGACGTTCTTTGGGTTTTAAAGCAGACAAATTTCAGAGCTGGTTAAGTTAAAGGTATTTTGACTCTGTTGTGAAGTAAGCTACTGCAGGTATTTGCATGGCAAATATATAGTACTTTAGAGTGATTTTAAAACAGTTACGTGACATTTGTGGATCTCTCAGATCAATGATGGAAAGCATATTGTTAAGCAGCAACGGATTAAAAACCCAAACTCAGCTCAGCAGAAGTGGTCCCTCTAACTAAAAATTCCTAGCAAGAACAGGAAGTGATTATGTAGAATAAAGCTAGACTAGAACCAGCTTCGTACAGAGCCTGTGGGGTTTTGTGTGCTTTGGTTCGGTTTCTTTGGGCAAAAATATGTAACTTCGTTTCATTAGGTTTTCCAAAAGTTCACTTACAATAGTGCTGTTTTTTTCTTTGCTTTTGTTGTATTATGTGGTGCTATCTCTAGGTAGGTCTGTGGAGCACTAGATGGCACACTGTGGCTTGGAAACGAGCAGTTGAGGACATTGGGATGAGAGAAACCCCAAGTGAAATACTATTATATAAGCACTGAAGTAAAAATGGTTTCACATTTGTGTTGCACTTCCTACCACCTTAAGAAATTACAGCCACTCATCTGCTGTATTAATTTTTAGTGTGTTTTCTTTCTAAAGATGTACTGGTGCTATAAACCAGAGTGGTTGCAGGCTTGAGTCACGCCGTGCTAAGAATGGAAAGAGGAAAAATGTGCCTTCAGATTACTGCTATAGAGAATCAGTCCATTTGTGCCTAAAATACTGTTTAGTTACTTAACTTCTTTGTGGTTAAGCTTGTCAGTGTTTAAAGATAACTTGGTCAGCAATTTTGTGCCATCACAGTACATCAATTTAACATTACAGTATATAGTTTGGCTTTGTTTCAGATTATCTTCTGAGGAATAACTTGATACACTGTAAAAGTGGCAAAATTTTATCTAATTGTCACCTGTCACTTGCTACAAATATTTTGTAATATATTTGTTTTCAAAGTTCTTGTGATGGTGTATTTTGCAAGCATGAAAAAGTATGTTTTAGGTAAATTAAGTTCATCCTCACTGTTTCTTATGCTTGCTGCAGCCTGCTAGTAATAACAGCTGTTAGTAGTGACAGGAAATGCTTTCTAGGTTCTTGCCTTCCCAGTGAGAGGGAGAGGCTGGGTTTTTATACGTGGTTTCAGATGGTTCTGTGCCTTGCCCCAGACCCTCTCCAGTCAGCCAACGCATGTATTTTTTTCTCATGCAGCTTTTATCTTAAATAATTAGTTACAATTAACACAAACTAAACCATTTGTGAAGTCTGCTGTGATGCTTAGGCAGCATTGACAACCCATTTAATTGATGTTAAAAGTGTACGGTGTAGACAAACCCATAGTGGGTGGTAACACTCATAATAGTAAAGAATCAGTCTGTGTATCATGCAGAAAAATGGTTGTGAAAATGAGTATGTTCACCTGTTTCAGATATTTGAGGAAAATCCAGTACCCACACACCCCTTTTGGGATGGTTTAATCACAGATTAGATTAAATTAACATATCCAAACGAAAATGTGTAATTTTTTTTTTCAGCCTTGTATTTCTTGTTTTCAGGCTTCTTTCCAACGGTCCAATAGCCACGACAAAGTGAGGAAAATAGTTGCAGAAGAGGGACGTACAGCGAGAAATCTGATTGCATGGAGCGTACCACTGGAAAATAAAGATGATGATGGTATGTATTCAACAGTCTTCTGCCAGTTTTTTCCACTTTTGTCCCTTTGTCTGATGGAGCTGCTCACCTGGAAACATGTTTCATACATAGGACTTCTCTATTTAAAGAAAAAGAAGCTAACATTTAGCATACACAGTATAATTCTGGAGCTTTTTTACCAAAATCCACCCTGCAGTTGACCCATCACTTTCTACTTCATGGTGACTGAATGAAAAAACTGTTTTCATGTTGCCTGGAAGCAGCATCTAAGACTGGTCCCTCTTTGATACTGTAAAGCTATTTGCATAATGCAATAAAGGTGTCTTAAAATCATCTCTTGTAACTTGGGAATTCAGTATTGTAGACATGGCTTAGAACGGTCCAACAAATTGCCCTCTACACTCTAAAACAAGTAGGTTTGGAAGTTTCTCTTGATATCACGTTAGTATTTTGTAAACATCTGTGAAAAATACTTAAGGAAGGGGCTATGTGAGGACAGTTTTCCATAATCCAGATCCTGAGAGCGGTTTTGTTACTGTTGTAATTTTCTCTTGTGGCATGATGACTTCAGGAGCCAGGAGCTGGCTCTGATTTTCCTACTGCTCAAGCTGTTCCAGATGTCAGAATGCTGGTTTTCATCTCAAGTATTTCTGTAGCTTGTGTACCTGTGCAGGTGCTACTGCTTTTGAGGCTTAGGCAGGAGCGTCTAAAGGTCAAAATTATTTTGCTGTGAAGGTGGTGGAACAGTGGAACAAATCACCTAGACAAACTGAGAGCAGTTCTGTCCTTGGACAGGCTCCACATCTGACTGGATGTACTCTTGGGCAGCCTGTCCTAGCTGACCCTGCTTTATGCAGGGGGATTGGACTAGATGATCTCAAGAGGTTCCTTCCAACCCCAGCTGTACTGTGATTCTGCCAGTGGAAAAGATATTTCTATGAAGTGTCTAGGTTACAGGATAATTAACCCTGTGTCTGAAGCAAACTGATGCAAAGTTTGAATGTCTTTGGTGTGCTCTGTGCATTAAGGTGTATTTATGATTTCTTTTTGTTTGTCTTTTTAAAGCTGAAAAGCTTTAAAGCCCCAGAAGACAATGAATTGCTTGAGAACTTAGCGTTTTGCACGTGGCCGTTTGTATAGGTTTCATTAAGGAAACTGCATCCAGTTCACAACACATGGCTCACTTCAGAATGCAGAGCTGTACCTCCGTTGAACGAGGGCAAACTAACTTAGTTTGTCAGCCAAACATCCTAAACCTAATGACAAGTGTCCACATCTACAAGCCTTGGTCTCAGGTTCTGACCCTTTTACTGTAGGCTTGTCCCAGCTGTCTTGGCGCATCCTGTACAGCAGCATTTCTAGTCAGCGCTAACTGGTCAGCAGGAAAGCATGTACCATGAATCTTTGTTAGCTACATGGAGGAAGAGAAGATGGGAACGATTTAGATTTAAATCTGATCGGTTTTTATAGGTTCTGAATTACTCTTTTGGGGAAGGCAGTAATATGAACGAGTGCATGTGACAGGAACGTGGAGTATAGTTCTAACAGTATTTTTGAGCTACTCGAGGATTCCATCTCTGTTTAAAGAGCCTGTTACTCAGTAATACTGCATTGCTCGTAAAATACTGTTCGAAACTTTTAAGACTTTCCTTAAAAATGAGTGACTGTGAGTTGTGGATGAGTGCTTTCTCCAAGGCTCACCTCTTCTGCCAAAATATGAAGAATGAATGTAAAAGTGAATTTTTGGCCTTCATTAAGTAGCTGTTATGTATGATAATTAAAATCCAAATAGCTGCATTCATTTCCTTCTTTTGGTTGTATTACCACCATTCTAATTTTTAAGCTTTTTTCCACTGGTGCTTTCTTCTTTTTAAAATTTCTTCATAAAATCAGAGAGTGACCCTTTTGCATAATACAGAGAGTCTGATGCTAACTGCCTGATGACAATTTTCCCTGTGGAAAGGAACTTGTGGCTAATGAAAGTCTGGCAGAACCAGATCCTTTCCCTCTTGACCCTTGTCTTGGCATAGAGGCTATATATGTTGGTGTCAGTGAGCCCTGATTCATTGTATGCTGATCTTTATGTATTTTCTCCCTGAGGAATGATACAGCAATATTATGAATTAGAACAGTTCCAACTTGTTCCAGGGTTGTGTAAATCAGGCCAGAGGTTCAGGTTGCCTGAGCCAACCCTGCAACTATTCTGTAGGAAGCAGAATTTTGTCTTTGTGCAGTCTCTTCAGCTCATAATGTTCAGAGGCATTGCTTTAGCATAGCAGTGTGTGATTAACATTTTATGTCATGCACTGTTATTCATTATGAGTTGGGTTTTTTCCTGCAGAAACACAGAGGATCCAGGCATTTGCTGTTGCTAGTGGTAGTCTTATAAATTACAGTGCTGGATTTGTTGCTTCAGTTTGTATCCTGTCTTTTTCTATTTTCTTTAAAATTTGTGTGCTCATGTTCTTAACATTTTTCTCTGAAAGGCTTGTGTATTTCATATATAGGGCATGGTAAAAGAGTAATAGTGAAAAGAATTGCAATTAAAACCATCCAGTTCATTAATGGAAATATATAGTTCCTGTGAATACAAAATGTTTCCTTGAGAAGCAGGGAGATCGCTGGAACGGCAGGTGGCACTTGGGTTACATGTTCTGGAGCTGCATGTGCCCTTTTTGTGTCAGGTTGGAAATTCTGGTTATGAGTGCAGATCAGTAACGTGACAAAATCCAAAACACAGTGGCAGTGGTCTTAGAAGAGGTAGTGTCTGTTAACACGTTTCAGCTATTTAAAGTAAAATACAGAACTCATTAATACACAGCAGGTTCTGTTGGGTAGGTAAATTAACAGTACAGTTGACTTTGTGTTGTAGGAGGAGAGTCTTGCCAGTACAAAAAATTCACTAGTCTGATATTCTGTCTCCAGAATTGAAGTTACATTGCAAACCTCTGGCTACCTGTCACCTGCTGCAGTCACTTAAATCTTGCCCACCTTGGAAACCTGTGATCATTCTCATAGAAGATTTCAGATTTTTTCCCTTTGTAATCATTTTATATGCCTGGCTTGATATTTGAGGCACTGCATGCAGATAAGCACCACGCACACAAAGTTTATTATGAAATGTAAGCTATTTCAGTAACAGTTCAAGCTTTCCAGAGGCCTGGGGTTTAAATACTGATAGAAGGAAGATACCTTTGGAACTTTGAGATGATTCAAAAAATTGGAAAATCTTGTATTTGTAACTTTTGCCTTCTTATTTACTACTTGTTTAAAATCATTTGGGCTCTCACCATATAGAATTCATTCGTAGATTAAGCATTTCAGGGGAAGGAAGCGTATTTCACTGGTTGAAAGGTACCTGGCACACTTCGGAGCGCCTGCAGTATACTCTACTCCTTCAGCAAGAGCCCGATGGAGTAAATAGGTTTTCCAGTATGTGATGAAAGCCATGAAACCTGGCAAGGTAAAGAGTCGTGTCTGAAAACGTTGTGTACAAGCTCAGCATTGGACCAGATTGTTACTGGCAGAATATAGCATGGAGGGAACGGTATTCTCCAAGGCTCCTAAGTTTCGAACCTTAAGTTTCACTGAGGTGCCGTTATGTTCTGGAGTAGGCAGTGGCAGAGTAGATTTCTCACACTGGATAAGGACTGGAGGAAAACAGCAGGATGCTTACACCGATTGCTTACCTTCAGATTCATCCATGGAGATGAAATACCACTGAAAATTGCTGTCGTTCCTGCTGAAGGTCTGATGATGAACAGTGTCAAAGGTGCTGAAACAATGTATGCAGTTGGTGTCTGCCATAATGAGAACAGAAATGAGGGCTGCTATTAATTACTAAATACGAAGGTGATTTACTGTTATGAGAAATGGGGTAAACTGTTCAAAAGAGATTGTTCATTTAAAAGATTTTGAAGATAGTTTATCAGTGGTGTGGGGTTTGGTTTTTTTTTTGAGGTATTAGCACCTTAGCTTTTTGTGACAGGAAGTCTTCACAAATCATAAACTCCATGTGCCTCATGTTAAATTACCAGGCAGAGAGGAAATGGACTTCTTGTGTAAAATATGACTGTAGCTCCCTGAATGCCACAAAACTTTGCTACTTTATGTGTTTCAGTTGGCAACTCAGTAGCTAATTAGATGATCATCTTTGATGACTGCTGTTCTTTCCTTAGAATTCAGTGAATTCCTAGCAGATAACACCCTTTGCGTGTCCTACTTTCCTATGCATCTCATAGCAATGCTACTGTTGTATAGTTACATACCAGTAGTCACTGAACCTACACGTAACCACTGAGCAATGCTCCTGTGTTGTCACTGCTTGTGGACAAAAGCAGAAAAAGACATCTTCTAATAACCGGAAGGATCTATTAGAAGTAAAGGCCTAATAAAGCTCCTAAATGTGGCTGCTGCTGAAAGACGAAAGTTTTTGGACCATATACCTTAAGGAAAAAATCAGCCCATGCCACACATGATTTACTTGTAAGTTTGCAAAGCCTGGGATTTACATAAGCTTTGTTTTCTTTTAAGTGTCTACCTTATAAAGAAAGAGTTGAAAACTTGCTTTTCTCTTTATAGGGGCCTTGTTCAGACATTTCGCAGTTCATACATGATGGATTAGTTCTCTGGGTTTTGTAAAATCTAAACTGACATTCAAAACGTTAATATACCTGTATTTGTAAGCCCTGTGCAAGTTCTGTATATGCATTTAAAATCTTGTCTTTGCAGACTGTAAATCATCTCAGAAGAGGAATGTTGTTGATTGAAATGTTTCAGTTACCATAATTTTGACAGGGAAACTGATCCACAGTTTGAGCTTTTTAATGAATAGGAAGTTTTTATATCTATAAATATACACAGTAGCTGAATCAATTTTTTACTGAGTATTACTAAATTGAGTTCAATATATTAATTTGTACCTGTTGTTTTGGCTAATGTAGCATTTTAAAAATGAATTATCAAGCAAATAATTTTTAATTCATTTTGAAATTAAAGGTCTTGTTCCCTGGAACAGCCAGTGATGCAAGCCAGCTGCACAACTGCTTGATTCAGACAGGTTTACAGCTGCTTTCCATAACCAGAACAATGGGAAACACCTGGCCTGTGTTAGGGAGTTCAGCCTAAGAACTGTTAAAAACTCAACTGGCCAGTTCTGATATTCAAGAATGATCTCTGTGGTCCAGGGAGGAACTATATTCAACTAATACATTTATTACTTGGCTTCATCCAACTAAATAATATTGAATTTTTTTACTTAAATGTAATCTGTGCTAGAGAGTATTCTTGGTACAGTATTGTTTTTCTCTCTTCCTTTGGTTACCTAGGTGGAGGTGAACTAAATCCAGTCCTAAGTTCTGTCTGTTTTCCCCCGTCTTTCTTGGCAGAAAATATGTAAATCTACTCGTAGGTTGTTTGGACACTTTTTCTCAATACTAAAGAAAAAGATTCCTTGTTTTAATCCTGTAATATCTGATTGAACAGTCATTCAAGAGCAGACATTTTTTAATCTGTGTAGAAAACTAGTATCATATTTGACATGTAGATTGTAGTGATACAATTTTCAGAGGCACAGTGCACTTAAAACTAGGTTATCTTTGTTTAATGAAGTCTGGAATTCTTGTCTGCCTTTGCATTTTTTTTCCCTTTTCTGTGTGTTTTCTGACATTATCTGCATTCTGAACTGTGGAATATATATTTGCAATATGCAATTTTACAAACCTTTTAACTTCAAAATCGTGCTCTTATCAGCACACTGCAAGTTGGGATATATGTGTTTTAAAATGTTCTATCCCATTGAAGTTGTTAGTGTTGATTAAAACAGTTTCTTCTCCCACAGGAAAATCAAAATGGCAAGCTGGTGGAAAAACAAAGAGGGTGACTCAAGGAACACACAAGACTGCAAAACAGGTACCAATTTATTTTTTATTGTGGTGTAAAATTTAGAGCATTAAAATGTTTTGTCATATCACTGAAACATTATTGGCTAATACATATATTAAACTGTGTACATTGTATTTTTAAAGCATACAGGTTTCAAAGTCAAGTATTCAGAAGTTAAAAAAAGCACCAGAATTTAGGTTATCTTTCCGGACCTTTATTTTTGGTGCTTCCTAACTTCTGGATGCATGTCTCCTTGGTATTCAAGTTAAGCTAAAGAACATGCTGCTCAATAAAGTGAGACAGGATAGTCTTCCTGTAAGCATGCTGCTTATACAAAGGCTAATTACTAATCAAAGGAAATACTTCCCTTCCTGACCTCACGTGTTAATGACTGAAGAATTTTGGGTTAAAATTTCAATAAATCCTAGGCTTGGTGAGTAAAATTTGTGAGAGAAAATTGGAAAGCTGGAAAACAAGTCTGAACGGGAAGTGTCAAGTAGAAACTGCCCTTGTTTTTATGAATGGTTTTTTTCTGTACAAGTGACAATCTTTATTACATCAATAAAGTAATACCTCAATCTTTTCTCAGGTTTAATACTTTTAGTAGTTGCTTTGCTTTGATGAATGGATTTAGCTGTTAGTATGGCTTTAGACATTTAGTGTTTTGAGACAATCTGTCATGTTTTTGTAATATGACAAATGGAAGATGGAAATTTTTTAAAAAGAAAAATTAGATGTATTTGCATCTTTAAAACAGGCATGTTATTTAGCAACTCTTAACCTTGTGTTATCTCTTCACACATTAGTATTTCACAAACACTGTGTATCCTCGTTTTCTTGTTCTGTGAAGCTGGAATATTATTGATGTGGTTGAAGGCTCCCTGAAAGGGTTTACCCTGAGGACCCTTAGGGTGAGGGGGTGGCATGCTACAGAGTTTGGGTTCTGTCTCTTTTAGTCACTTGGGATTATGTAAATACTGTGGTTCCAGGTGAATACTTGATTGTTGTTCAGTGGCTGTGGGGGGTTCACTGTAGTAAAACTGTATTGTAGAAACAGCGTGTTCCTAGCGGGTACAACTAAGGTTTGCAATGGGCTGCTGAGCGCCTGTGCATCTTGGCACTTCAATTTGGCATTCAGCACCGTTATTTCTACTACATTTCAGACACAGGATACTGCTGTAAATTGGTGCCTTTTTTTCCTTGCTCTCATTGAGCCTTCAGATTTAATTTTCTTTACGTATAAACGGGCCACTAATCTCAAGAAAATAAACTTAACAAGAACTCTATCTTACACTCTGATCAACCTTATCTTCCTCTCGGTAGGGTGCTGGCAAATCTACATTCAATAAATTTTGGCATCCTGAGAATAAATATACGCTTCATACTTTCCAGAACTCCAGGGCAAGTTATTNAACTTTCATCAGCCACACTGAGTTACTTGAGATGTAAGAAGCATTATTCCTGTGTTTCTTAACTTCAGAGGCCCAAAAGCTTTGTGTTCTCTGCAGCTGCAGGTTGGAACCATTGCTACAAGTGAGATAATACGAGCTGGCCCCTCTGAATCTTTGCTATTCTCGGGTGGGTTTTGTTGTTCTAGTGAAGTTAAGCTTCAGTGTAGGCCTGCTAGATCAGGTTTATATAAGCCGTTATCACACTTGTGGTTAACAGGCATATTATTTGAGGAGTGGGGTGAGGGCAAGGCAAGCTATTTTTTGGTGTGTTTGTAGCCCCTGCAATTTTTTTGGTTGGTTGTTGATTCCCCGCTTATCTTTCTTCAGACTGTTAGAAATACTTTGTCCTGTGCCTGTATCTTCCCTCTGAATATCAGAGAGTTTGAGAGCTGATAATCTCTGGCCATCTGTGGCATCACTGTCTACCTGAGCATGACAGCAAGAAATACTGTCTGGCCAAAAGTGCACACTTTGAATAAATACTGTTTAATTCCAGGAAGGATGATTAAGAAGAACGAAGTTACAGCTACACAGCAGCAGAGAAACTACCATCTTGAGAAGTCTGTATCTAATCAAGCACTGCTTGCTGTTCGCAGTGAAAGTTCAGTTTAGTTCAAGACGCTTACAGGTTGAGGTGCTGCTGAAAAATATGCAGATTAACTCAGAAATCCTGGTAACTTCTTGGTGTTTCCATTAAACATCTATACAGAACATAATACTCTGTATAAAATAGTACTAGTATCTTTACATTAAACGTAGTCTTTGCTGCAGCTCTTAAATTTGACTGGGTGCTATCATTCATTTCAGTAAAGTGGGAGCAGATCCAACTTGGTTAAGTTTGAAAATAGCTTGCTGAGTTTGATCTTGTTTCGTGAAATTTCTGGAGACTGAAGTGCAAAACACGGGACACAACTTTGGTTGTTCACTGAAAATTTGACTTCTGTTTCCTTGAGTGGCATATATCCGGCTGTGACAAATGGAAAGGTACAGAGTTAGAACTGACCTGTATCAGGAACTTAAAATATTATCTCTCTTAAATAACTGTCAAATTAATGCTTACCTACGACTGAGTCTGTGAGAAATCTGGTAGTCCAGGGGTTTGCATCCTTTCAGAGGTGTTCTGCTGGAGTCTGAGTAACTAAATGTCACTTAGGTTTTACCTAGACATGGGAAATCTGCTTACAGAGGTAATAATGGAACTGTTAGAGTAGTTAACACAGTTAAACAATCTGTTTTCCTAATTAAGATGACTGACATGAGAGATGATAATTGGGTGCCAATACAGTAGATGGATAACACTTATTGCTAAGTATCAAAATATATTCCATGACACTCTCTTAAAGGTACATTTGAAAATTTGTCTTTCAAATAGTGGGAATGATGCAGTTCCCATTCCAAATCAATGGATCCTTTATATCATATATATTAGCTGAATGAGTCGAAACCTAATTGCTTTACCAAGGTCACATTTTATAAATACAGGCAGCAGAAGGTAACATGGTTATTTTAATATGGCTTTTATGATTCTGGAGTTCAGGTTGTGTCATTATAAAGTGTATTTTAAAGGACCTGTAAATTAGCCAGTATCAGCTTTGCTTCAAAGGTTTATATGCTAGGCCTCAGCTAAGGAGCATCTTCTCTCCCAAGCTGCTCTTTTAAGAGGTGACTGATGTAATAGAAGAAAAAATACGAAATATTCTGACATATGAACCCTTCTGAAATCCCTGTTCACTGACTGTTTATGATATGCATCTTTTCTGAATGCATCTCCCATGCATGCATTAGTCAGGGGTTCATCTGGAGTACACTGAGAGCATCTGAGATATATGCAGTGGAGCAGAAGTGTTAGTATGACTGTAGTAAATCAGGTTCCCATCCTTCCCCTCCTCACAAAAGGAGCCTAGCATCTGGACGCAGCTGCAGGTGAGAGCATAACCATTTTGATGGTGCTGTATATTCCTCGTTAATTACAAAGTGAAATTTGCTATGTGTTGGTGCTGTGTGGTACAGGTACTCAGCTCTCTGGAGGGAGTAAGCAGACTGTTTCTAAACATGCAGGGAACTTCTTGTAGCTTAGGCCCAATTGGTTGGAATTCAAGGGGAATCCACACAAAACAGCTCCTGGTAAGAATGAGGACAATTTTCTTGAGACTTTGTACAGTCTTTGGGTTTCTGTACATTTCATCATAAAAATACTAGATGATCTCTAAAGGTCTCTTCCAACCTTACATGTTCTATGATTATACTTTCATTGATAAGTCCATCCAAAACTGCACTACAGTTCCCGAGTACCTTATGTTGCCTGTGGTCTAAAATGACTTTTCCACAAGAGTTCTCCATCCTGAAGTATAAACTCACCTGCCGTTAAACTCCTCTTTTGGCACAAAGAAAGAATGTTTCCCACCTTTTTACATTGGGAGCAGAAAGGCTTGAATCCTAGTAATTTTTTCTGCTATTCGCAGTATTTCTAGCTAAAGATTAGATACTGTAATTGCAAACTCCATGTACGGACTTGTGCAATGTGGGTTTTGACCGGTCTTATTCAATCACCAGAAGTTTTAGGTTTTAGAATGGAATGTTGCAGTAATCCCCATGGTGTACTTCAGCAAGAACTGATTTTTCTGTGCCATAGTGTATGAACACGACATTCATGGGGCTACTGAAATGAATAAAAATTAATTAGTTTTTAATTAATTAAGAAAACCCCAGAAAACACAACACCAAGAAGCATACTGTTGTAGCATGTAGCTAATACCTCCATCCCAAAATGGCACACAGTTGGGTGTTACTTTGGGTTTACTGGATGTGCTTATCTACCTCGCTGCAGGGGAATGCAGAAGCTTATAGAAGTCTGTAGTAATAGCAGGACTTTATGTTTGTTCTCTGTTGTGGGAGAGGATTTAAAATTTAGTGCGGACAGTGTCATGGTGCCAGGGACTGATTGGGTCTTTTCAGCCACGTAGGCATGCTTCAGAAACCTTTGGAGTATCCTGTGCAGGTGAGTGACAGTGTGTGTCTGTCAAGGAGATGCATCCCAATGCGAGTAAGCTGAATGCACAAGGTCAACAGATACATAACACTGAGGTGATTTATCAGTACTTCCAAGTAGGTACGTGGTGATGATGGTCTCTGCCAGCACTTGTGAAGACAGCTTCTCCCAGTGCTCCCATTGCCTGTAGCTTATTGGCAGTTCTCTGTGTCTCTGCAGAGTAGCACTAGATCAGTTAGCCTGCCTATTAACACTGAAAACTAAACAACAGATTTGTTGTAGTTAAAGCTGTTGAACTACAGCTTAGAACAGCATGAGGACGCTTTCAGACTTGGCGTGAGTAGGAGCAACTTGATTCATTGGCACAACACTTGCATTGGGGTGAACTGAGACTGCAATGTTCACAGTGTGGTGAGAGGAGATCTTCCTGCGAGTCATCTCCTGAAGTGTGAAAGCTTCCTTTCAGAACTAGTTCAGAGCTTCCTTGCATCTCCTCTGCAGTGCAGCTGCAACATATCGATCCAAGGGCTCACCACATCAGCATTTCCCTGACGTTAATGCTCGTATATTAGAATGAGGGTTTACAAACGATAAAGTTCCACATAATGTCTTGGTAATAGAATCTAACTGCGATGGCATATCGCTGCTGTGATTATTAGTAAAATGTTATTTTCATCTCTGGAGCACACGTTTGTCAGAGTAAGTAATGCAGGATATATAATTAGACAGTAGCTTTCTAGAATGCTGAGAGGCAGAGTATCTTGTGCTGTTCTGGAGTGTGAACATTGGGTTATAAACGTCAAAGAAAGAGAATCTAGTTCTGTGTAGCTGCTGCATACGTTTAAGGTAAGAAAGTGTGTTTTAAAAAGGTCGGGTCAGCGGGATGATGTAGTCTTCTTCAGTGTAAAGGTTCTTGCTTACAAATGTTTGAATACATTGAACAAAATGTATATTGCCTAGAAGCCCAAGCCCTTACCCTGTTTCTGTTTGGTGTTTTCCCTTGTGTCTTTTCAGAGCACTACCATAGACTGTAAATTAACATCGGTGGCAGTTGGAGATAAAAACTTTGACAAAAGCCCAACAAAAACAAGACAGCCTCGAAAAGTTGATCTGCGAGCTCGATACTGGGCATTTCTCTTTGACAACCTTAGACGGGCGGTTGATGAAATCTATGTTACATGTGAATCGGATCAAAGTGTAGTAGAATGCAAGGTAAGTCTTCAGCTGTTCTCTGCTTGTTGTCACCTGGTTCTTACCTTCTTTACAAAAAAGCCAAATGAGGAGTTAAAGCCTCAGGAATATGTTGCTTTTTGCAGTTAGTGAAAGCTTGTAAATCAGAAAACTGAGGGTGTTTTGGTTCAGGTTTAAGATGATGCTTTCAGCTTAGGCAATGACTTCTCTTTGACGTGTATAAAACCTTTAGCAATACACATACATCATGTTATTAGATCTCAGGTTTTTGGGGAAATATTTTTTTGTTTATTTTGTTCAGATTTTGTTAATTTTCTAACTGAACATTGGTTTGTAATTCTCTTTCCCCTGTACTCTACTGTAGGTGGCACTGTTGTGATTCAGCCTTTTTGGCATTCATTTGCTTCCTATTAAGTGGCTTAATTATATATTGCTCCCTTTTTGCAGTGATAGTTGCTGCTCTTCTTGTTCTCACTGTGGTGTTAGGGAAGTGATTGGTAAACAGCGTCTGGTTGGGATGTTGCTGAGAGACCTTTTTCCTAATTTCTGATAACCTGTGTTGGTCATAAAATGTAAAAAGGATGCACAAGGTATGATGATCTTCTAATAGATCTGTAGAGAGACTGTTATTTAACAAAAAACACTTCTTTAGAAACAGAACTTATCGGAATAATGAAGAGAAATCGAAATAATACATTTTAGAAAAAAAGTTCAAGATAGGCCTTCTGTTCTCATGTTAAACATGGCTGAAAACTCAACACATTCTGGAAATGATTATGTAATCACTGTAAAAAATTGCATATATCAATTTAAGTAAACATTTTTCTTATCATATGCATCTAGCTCTCTGCTGTAATCAGACACGGCCAAATTGACTTTGAGATTAGCGTACAAATACATTTCATTGAAAGCAGGTTTGAAAACCGAACAGTAGCTAGAGGCTTCCAACTGGCCACTTGGTCTAACACAGTTTAACATCTTGTTACCGAACTGTCTTCCTGCCCAGGAAACTTCTCTGGAGAATTTTTTGGTTTAAGAAAATCAGTCAGCCTTGCATTGTAATTAGATTACTGTTTTAAGCTTTTGTGACTGAAGGAACAGAAGCGTATTTGTATCATTATCACATATTTTTGGGGTTAGATATCATTCAGCATTTTAATCGTGCTACTTGATCTGTTCTCAGATGGTGATACTGCATAGCCCAAGTGAAAAGTCTTCATTATAGTAGTTGTTTGACAGCGATGTATGTATCTGTGTGTATCATATTACTTGTTTGCAAAACAGGGATGGAAAAAAATGCAAAAGGGGTAAACAGGGGAGTCCAGTATTATCTGTTGCCAAACATCTGTAACATTCATGTTGCTTTTACCTTTTAAAAGAGCTTTTCAGCAGAAAAAATGCTTCACCTGAGTAGCAGGAATCTGTGTTTGTGCTGTGGTCTTTTGTTTGTGAGCTTTTCTTCTGAAGGTGATTGCTAAATGGCGATTACTCTTTCGATGAATTACTGAGGTTTCTCTTAATTAAGCTGTGAAGTACAGAACTGTTGCAAATTATTTTTCCTAATAATGGTTCACTTTTATCAATTCTATCGATCATCATTATTTATTTTGGAGTGGTTATTGTTGACAGATATATTCCAGTTTCTACCAGAGGTGAAGCTGTCGGTGTGAAGCTAATCACTTAGAGCAGAATGTGTTAGCTGCTGTCTTCTGACGTGAATGCTTTATGCAGCAGCTAATAGATAAGCACGTAACATTTGTGGTACTATGTACGGAGGCTTCAGCTAGGAGCAATCAAACTCTTAATTAGCATGGAGGTATGCTTTGATTTTGAACAGAATGTTGGTGATAACAACAGATCCCGGTGGAAATAGCAAGTCTTGCTCGCCTCTGATCCTGAAAAGCCAGCGCTTGCTGTCCTCTGTCAACTGAAATACCTTGTCCAAGTGCAGCTTTCATATTGTGGAATATATAGAAAGTGCTTACTGTAGTACCTCAGCCTTTTAGGGATTCAGAAATTAAATTCGTGATCTGGTCTCAAGAGTTCAGTTGGCGAACGGACTCTATTCAAAAGCATTCCTATCACCTTGGTTCAGGAATTCACGTAGCTTAGTAGAAGGCCTGTGTCTTGCCATGAAAATAACTTATGTTTTGATCATTATGATTTGTCCACGTGTGGCTGAGTTCAGGTATGTAATCATCATTTGCTTCTCTAAAACGCTTAACCTAGTTTATTGTCTTGGCTTTGGTAGTCCCCTCTATGCTGCTGTTGTGTTATTCCCAAATACCAGGTTTCATACATTATGTTGACTGTTCTGATGGTGCCTGGTCAGATCTTGGGCATCTCTGACTCCAGCTGCTTGAATGAGCAGGACTGTGAGGATGCAAAATGATTTCATGTCTCTGAACAAGGCAGACGTGACTAATGGCATAATAAGAGGTATAATATAAATTCTGTGTGGTCTAATGAGGTATCACCCTAACTCTACCCTCATCAGGAGAGTACCAGAAATGCAGATGTAGTATGGCAAAGTTACGTTACGCTTTGTTGCCAGAAAAATATCTACAGTCTGTTTATTCCTTTCCTCAGGCTTTTGGACTTAGGAAGCCACATTTCATGCAATCATACCATGTATCTTGTCTGTCCTTGTATAGCCATGATTTTTTGTCAGCTGTGCCATAACTTTTAATACCAGTGGACCAATTTAATGTAGTCATTATAGAGCTCATGAGAGTAGGTGACAAGTTTGGAAGAAGACAGCCCAGTAAGGTTCACATCACAGAAAAAACTGCCGCTCTGTCTCCAACATCAGGGAATTCAGGGAGAGACAATGAATGGACCAAGGGAAAGAGGGATGTGTGTGAGGTTGGTTTTTTGGTTTGTTGGTTATTTGGGGCTTTTAAAAAAAATAATTAATTGAAGTGCATGTCATTAGATCATTTCTGGCACCAGAGGAACCAGTGAGGAGATCATGGGAAAACAGGCTTCACTAGGTCCAGAGTTTGCAGAACCACTTAGGCATTTTTGCTTGGTGCTTTGTTGGGTTTTCTTTGGGCTTTGATTATTTTTTAGGTGAGAGAAGCTCAGCTAATTCTTATGCTTTTTCCATTTTTATGTATGACAGTACCAGTCTTCTGAATATTTTAATTCTACAATGAAAATTCTATTTGAATAAACTTTTACTAAAGCTCATGCTTAAAACATCAATGGCTTCTTTTCACTTTTATGTTCCTTCTGCAACTATTTTATACTACTTTTAAAAGTATCTAGTGGTTATAAATGTTAGAAGAGATGCCAGCGGACACATCAATTCATTTGGAAATGGATTAATGTGTCCCTGCTATACCTATAGAATTGGGAATCCCATATAGCCACGTTTACTTTTCAAACCCATTTGACAGAATATCTTGTTAGCTCTTTTCATGAAGTACCATTTCTACTTTTACTACTGGGCAGAAGCGCGAAACTGAAACCAAAATGGTTAAGCCTTTAACATCCCTCCTAGAAAAATTAAAAAAGGTTGAAAAATCCTTTCTATGAAGGTAAACACATGTTATCAAAAACTTCCTCAACTTCAACTTTGGAAGCGATATCCCCTCAAACTTACATCGTGGTCAAATGGGCATGTGCTGTTCTGTTTAAACATTTTAGTTGTATGAGGACTGTCTTAAAAAAAAGGCCAGGTAAAAGTGGAATGTGACAACTTCTGGCATTTAAAACCTTCAGGTTAATGTGGTATAGAAGTGTTGGGTTTGAATTTAATTTTGTACCTTTTGCTCTCCCATATTCTTACAAGTTGGTATAGTTTTATTGATTACATTGTCACTGGAGATCATGTTTGATGCTCCCAAATCGGAAAGGGCTCTAGTGGCTGGTTGCGGTTGAAACTGCAGATGAAGGGGTTGTGGTAAGGATACAAACAGTGGAGATGTCTGAAAGAGGATCGTGGTTGTGTGTATTTTCTCTCAGCTTTGGGCACCGCTAAAGTTGGTAGTTTGCTATTGATTTGGAATGGAGAACTCCTGAATATATGTAGATATATGTAGATAGGGCTGTGATGCTTCAGGTATAGGTATGACAAACCTAGTTGAATTATTTCTAAAAAGAAGAGTTTTCAACTTCAAGCATCATTTTCCTGTATATAAACCAGTTTGTGTGATAGTGATAGCTGAAGACTGGATGTATTCTGACAGATTTGGCTATAACATTCAGTATTTCAGAAGGCAGATTGTATGTTCTGTACGTTAGCTAGGTTTCTGTCTGTCTAATGTTTATATGAATATTTTGCTACTTTGTGTTTTCTAGGTTTTGGAGACTAACATAGGCAGAAAAGAATTACTAATGCTTTTAAGTCTCTTTTCTGCGTGCCAAAAGGAATTAGGCCCAAAATTATTTGTGGGTGGCATAAGGCAGATCTGTCAGTTTTGGACAATGGAGTTTTGGTTTGTGCAACAGAGAAGTGCATCTTCAGTTGCTATTCTTCAGGTGTCTTCTCAGAAACTGAGTTTAGAGAGAGATACAGGTGTGTATATATATATTAAAAGCATCACGCTACATTCTCTTATTGATAGAGTATGAGCAACTGGATCCATTAGTTAAGTATACAGTAAGTCTACAAGAACCTCGAAGTACTATAAATTTAATCATTGGGGTTTTTTCCTCCTAGGGTGAATTAATCATAGAATCATAGGGGTTGGAAGGGACCTCAAGAGATCATCGGGTCCAACCCCCCTGCCAAAGCAGCTCCCTAGCTCATATTGCACAGGTCGGCGTCCAGACGGGTCTTGAATATCTCCAGAGATGGAGACTCTGCCCCAACTGGACAGCCTATTCCAGTGCTGTGTCGCCCTCACTGTGAAAAACTTCTTCCGCATGTTGGTGCGGAACTTCCTGTGCTCTAGCTTGCAGCCATTGCCCCTTGTCCTGTCTCCACAGAGCACTGAAAAAGGGCTGGCCATTTCCCCCTGCACCCCTTACTTCAGATATTTATAGACATTAATAAGGTCCCCCCCTTAGTCTTCTTTTCTCCAGGCTGAACAGTCCCAGCTCACCCAGCCTTTCCTCATAGGGGGATGCTCCAGGCCCTTAATCATCTTTGTAGCTCTTCTCTGGACTCTCTCAAGGAGATCCCTGTCTTTTTTATACTAGGGAGCCCAGAACTGGACACAATACTCCAGGTGGGGCCTGCCCAGGGCAGAGTAGAGGGGGAGGATCACCTCCTTCGACCTGCTGGCCACACTCCTCCTGATGCACCCCAGGATCCCATTGGCTCTCTTAGCCACCATGGCTCACTGCTGGCTCATGGCCAACCTGTCATCAACCAGGACCCTCAGGTCCTTCTCCACAGAGCTGTTCTCCAGCAGGTCATCCCCCAGCCTGTACTTATACAGTCAGTTATTCCTTCCCAGGTGCCAGACTCTACACTTGCTTTTGTTGAATCTCATCTGTTTTCTCCTTGCCCAGCTTTCCAGCCTGTCCAGGTCTCATTGAATGGCAGTGCAGTGTTCTGCGTGTCAGCCACTCCTCCCAGCTTTGTATCGTCGGCAAATGGCTTCAGCTGTTTTTTTCTTTCATAAAAGCTGACTCTTATTATGTAAAAATCTAGTTCTAGGTTCTTTTTAAGTTGCTGTGTAGCATTACTTAATGCTTGTACCGACTTGTGTCTTTACACCTAGAATTGCTTATCAGTATATTCCTTTAAGGTTTTGGCAAGGTCAGTTTCTCTCCTTGTTTCTAAAGCTTACAGATACATTCATAAATCAGTCTACCTTGAGCAGAGTTCACTGAAAACAGTTTCATTCTGCTTCAGATTCTTATTCCCTCTTATAAAATGGAGAATTCAGCAGTTCTCATAGCACAAGATACCCTAAAGAAGTGGGTGAAGCTTTTCCCTTAAAAGACTTGACATGTTGCATGATGTTACCATGTGGAGGAACCAGCTGAAACAACTTTAGTTAAGGCTTTCCAATCAGGGAGGTATCTGTGAGAGAGTTTATGTTGATTAAGGCCTACCAGAAGGAGAGAGGAACTCGCTTCATTAGCGTCTCTTGCCAAGAACTGCTTGGGAGGGCTGCTTTTGGTTCCGGGTATGTTACTTCTAATGATTTCCATTGATGCATGCAGACTTGAGACCCGTGGTCATCCATGCTGATTACTGGCTTTTAAGGCGGCCAAGAAAATAAAACTCTTTCTTAAACATACTGGAGCTGAAGGTAGAAAGACCAAGGTTTTCCTATCTTGGGTGTAAACTAAATCGAGAATAATTCTGTCCAATGTTCAAGTTGATCCAAAGAGGATCTTGATCTTATTTTCACTGTTAAAATCCAAATTTAATTCTGTCCATTTCATTTTTTTGGGAATAAGTAAGTTTTTTTGTTTTGGCTGTTTGGGTTTTTTAATTTGTTTCAGTTTTACAAATGTCAAAAATACCCTGTTCCAGGGAGGA
Organism: Zapornia atra; assembly: GCA_013400835.1. NCBI lineage: Eukaryota > Metazoa > Chordata > Aves > Gruiformes > Rallidae > Zapornia > Zapornia atra. The sequence goes on along the minus strand of VZTU01018674.1, from coordinate 133,367 downwards.
AAGAAACACAGTTTGATACTTAGAGCTTTTTTGGGAGAATTTGTTCTACGTGAATTTTGCTTCTTTCTTTGTAGTGTTACAAACCTGAAGAAAAGTATCCCAGGAAGGATTGTGTAGTAACTTACTTCCTCAACATAGGCCTCTATATCTTCTGTTTAGGGACATTATGCTTGTTCCAGTGTCTTGGATTCCTCTGGGTCTCTGAGTGAAAAAAAATTAAATAATCTTGGCTTTGCAAAGGAATCAAAAATTTTAAAAATCTTGAACTGCAAAATCTGTGGGTTTTAATTGGGGTTTATTCAGAATCTTTTGCTTTATACACCTATGTTCCTTTAATTGCTAATTACTTCCCCACTACAGCCCTCTATTAGATGTGTTTCTATCCATTTTGTAATTGTTTTAAGCATTAACTTAATACCTTCTTGTACTGATGTTGTCATTCTTTGAATCTCTAGAACATCACAAGTTAGATGAGGAATTTCAGCATGAAAAGAACGCTATTATGTATGACTGAATCTGTTTTTCTTTTTGTTCAGTAGCCCCAAGGTGTTCAAGAGTTTACCTGAAAGCCTAACACAATGATTTACATATTAGAACACACATACTTATTTCTCCGTGATTCTCACGGACAGTGTTTGGATCACTAGGCCTTTACAGAATATATATCCAAATTGTTTGGGAAGGTCTAATTCTGTAGTTGGAGTGTGTCAGAAGTATGCTAGGCTGCCACTTGGCACTCGGTTGTAACCTACATGCCTCTTCTGTTTTGGAGTTATTTCAGGAGTGCATGTGTCTCTTTCCAAATAAACAGCCTGTAGCTGCGTTGTGCTGGTCAGTGCCAAGTGTAAATCTTTTGTGGGCGTTCACATTTTCATTGCTGTCATCTTCCAGGTCATTGAAGGCAGCAGTGAAGGCCAGGAAAACGAGGTAATGAGAGGGCATTCAGTTTCGCAGATGGAAACGGATGGGATCTTTCAGAATGGTCATCTGTTCTAAACAGCCAGCTGCTGAAAAACTGCCTTCTCTCTTAGTTGGCAGTCCAGGTTGGCTGTCCTTCCTTCGCATCATAAAAATATACAAGTTTACACTTTTTGTGCAGATAAACTGTATGAGTAAGTCCCTGCCTGTGCCCTTGACTGCTACATTAATTCTTGAGGAAAAAACAGACTGTGGTAATGGTTATGCTGCTCAGGAGCACCTCTTTGGCAGGTAGGGGGTTATGGCTGCCATGTCATGTTAGATGTGAATCTGTAAGGAACAAACTGGCCGGATCCCGTGCATTCCACATTTAGATCTAAGAGGAGATGTGTCCCTGCAGCTTTTACTATTTAGACTTTGCTGCTTAGTGGCTTTGACAGGCCTGGTGTGAGAGCACGTAAAAAGGCATACCAATCAGGAGAGCTTTAGTTATTGGAAAGCTGTTCTGGTTTTTTCCTCTCTGCCCCTGTTTTAGTGTCTTGTCTTTTTACTGTTATCTGCCAGGTATTGAAGTTGGTATAATGAGAGTCCTTTGCTAGAGGACCATCTTTCTTTCATCCTCTCCCAAAGTTATAAGACCTGCTTTGGCAATTGTTTTTGTTTAACCTAACCCCAGAGCTGGGTTTAAGTGTTTGTAATTCAGTGGTGTGTGAAAAAAAAAAAAGTGTACTTGAACAAGCTTAGGTTTTCCAGCTATGTCTCGGTACAAGAAAATGGGGTTTATTTTGGTAAATATGTAATCTAAAATACTCAGTGTAGATAAGGAAGCAATATTAAGTTTTTGTTGTTTGTAAAATAAAACACACATTTCTAGCCTTGAGAATAAGCTAACGTACAGATATGGTGACCAACTTAACTTCTCCGACAGTCATCCTGCTATTCTGAATTGTAGTGACTTTAAAATCCTAGAAGCTTCTGCACTTCCTTGGTTTTTTTCCCCCTTCTTTGGGAGAACAAATAGAGAAGATGACATTTTGCTTTGCTTGGAAATCACATCATGGCTTTGAACTTCTGTTTTTAGGGATTGTACTGGGCCTGTCTAGGACCCAGGTCAAAGTTGTCCTGACTGAGGAATACAGGATTATTCCGATGTAGCTATTCTATGTATTAGAGATCTTTCTTGACTGCAGTGTAATTAATCTGATCACCCAACTGAAGAGGCTAGAAGTACAACTTGGAGATAAATGCACAGAAACCAAAGTAATGGTTGAGAAATGGAGGGAAGGAAAAGCACAAAAAGATCCTTTTGCCATGTTGAGCTATTGATCAGAATGATGGAGAGGAGAAAGAAACAATTGTATTGCGAGTGGCTTAGTTTTATGTCACTGATTTTCCTTTAAGGGTTGTTTTCTAACAGTGCTGCTTTCTATTGTCGTTTGAACCGGCTCTTTAAAAATCGTATGGGAGGGATATGACCTTGAAAAATAATGGGATTTAAAATTGTTTTGACTCTAGCGTAGCCATAGTCTACCCCATAAAGGTTCCTTTTTGTCAGCACCTTCTCAAGTGGTACAAGTTTCCACTGCTTCAGCACCAGAGGGTATATCTGCTACACTCAGTACCGTAGGTGAGCTGGAGAGCTGTATTGATGTCCAAGACCCCAGAGCCCTGCACGCCAGTATTGTGTGTCACTAGGACAAAGGGATGGCGCCAACCGTCCTGCTCTATGCGCCAGTAACTAGAATTAATTACAAACCAATCGAATCCGTTGCAGCCAATTGGTAAACTAATTGGTAATTTTAGCTGTACATCTATATGTAGTTATCTGGATGCCTGTAACGGTGCTTTCAGAGCCACTTTTGTTCTGCTCCATCCTGCTTGACAAAATGGCCCTCATAGCTTTAGGGAAAAAGATGTGCATCAGTGAATATGGGGCCGCTCCAGCTGCTTGTCTTGTTTGTATTCCCTTGTTCGTAAAACATGACTCGGGTTACAGCTGCGTGGTCCTGCTCTGATCATTTCTGATAATGTGTAGCTAAACATTCCTGAAAATAGGTTAAGCCATTTATTGTAATTTTTTTTCCTCCCTGCCAGCTAGCTTCAGAAATATGACTCATATTCAGATCCAGTCAGGTTTTTTCCTTTGGTGAGGAATATCTCAGTAGCAGACTTGAAAAGTAAATGACTTGGAATTAAATTTTGCCTTCTGTGCTCTTATTGTTTGAGGCAGCACAGCTTACTGTGGGCTAACGTAAATGGATGTGAATTGAATTAGAAAGCTGAAATTTTATTAGGGAAACTGAAGAAAGAACTGGCTAAAATACTTTACTTGTTCATTTCTTGTAGAAGGCTTTGCTTACAAATTATTTTGGTGCTGTAAACCAACTGCCTTGTAAGGAAGATTTTTTTTTTTGGTTAGCTTTTTTGGTGTGGTATTTCAAAACAAAGAGCAACTTTTAGATGAGCAGAGGTTTTCTGTTTGATTTCCCTTGTGTTTGAATTCCTAGTGACTTTCCTAATCATCCCTATCATTTTCTGTGAGGAAGTATTTTGCATACATTAGAGGCCCTTTTTCTATTAAAAGGACTGTTACAAGTATGGATGAAGGGGGCTTGAGGTTACAAACCCATGCGTTAGCTGTACTGTCATAGCGTGCTTTCAGGGTTACAAGTTTTACTGTTAAAATTTGTAGTTATACAGCTAGTACCCAATAGGTTTTCATTTGTAACTGTTCCCAAAACAGTTCTAAGTAGTAATTACTTGCTTTGAGCAAGAAACTTTCCTACCAATGGGAATAGTAAAGAAATTGCAAACCAGCAACACTTCGTCATTAGTGTTTTCATAGAATTCCAGCTTCATTTACGGTTTTCTATTGTTTTCGGCATGTTGTCAGGATAGAATACAGTGCACATTTGTCTTGTCTTTGGAAGAGTGGTTATGAAAGCCTCCATTTCTGATTGATGTCATGCTGACCTGTCTCTTGCCTTGTGCCTGCTGGCTGTGATGGTCTGTGTGTTTTTGGTCAGGTTCAGTAAATGATTTTTGAGGTTTTATGTGGAACAGAAGTGATTTCTTAGCTTCCTGCATGGTTTCTCTTCCAGCAGCAGCAGACAACTACAGGTTGTGCAGGGGCCAGAGCTAAGGGTTGAATCGTTGTGGTCTCTTGCTCTGCTGTGAAAAATTGGCAGGATTGCCTGAGTAAAGACTGCAGGATCCCAATTTAACTTTCAATTGTTTATTGTTTCTGTATGTTATCTGACCTTGCTATAGACAGTACACTTCTACATGTGATCAAACTGGAAATCGGTAGATCCAATCAATGGCTTCTAAAAATTTGGGATATTTTATCAAAACCAAGTCTTTTAGCTCTCTGCTGTCCAGCACTAGCATTTAATCTATGAATTTCTGCCTGATGAAATCAAGTTAATGTTATATATCCTTTCCTAACAGTTAATTTTATTGGAGATCAACATGTAATTTGTAAGACTCTAACTTGTTAATAAAGATTTTGCAATGCTTTCAATAAAACTCTGGCACATCCACGTCATTTATGACAGCATATGTTTAGTCCTGCCCAGAAATTGTGGGATGGACTGGATTGCAATTAAGATCCCTCCTAGTTGTGTTATTTTGTGTAAATCTTTCAAGCCATGAAACACGATCATGAATACAGGGTGCAGTGATTAATTCACATTAAAATGCCTAAATTCTTTGGCAACTCCATATAAGGCAAAAATAATCATTAAATGGTAAAAAATTAGTTGGTTTTTAATGGTCAAGAAGTATAATCTGAGTGTTGGAGTTGTAAGGTCTGGATGTGCAATTACTTCATAGCCTAGAATGTGTGATTAGTGACATTTATTTTCCCTTTGTTACTAATTGGGAAAAAAGGTCAACTTTGCACCTTGTAGCTTGACTTGTTTATTTCGGGCATTGTGACTTTATAAAACAAGTGGGATGCTGCAGCCCTTCTCTGGTTTTTGCCTCCCAAAATACCACTGTGAGATTCTTTCTGGTAAAAAACTGCTTCATTGATACCACAGTGCTGCTAATCTCACTTGGCAACACAATGTCTGTTGTTAATCTGGGCATGTATGAGCAACCATCATTTGAAAGATCTGCACACTTGAAAGCCTGTAGGATCAGGATACAGTTTGCTGAGTTTCAGAGGCATAAGAACTACTTTTTTTCCTTAATGCAGGGATGCCCAGATTCTCCAAAAGGAATTCCCTCTCTCTGATGCAGAAATGTTGTGAAACTTGGTGTATTTTTACCTCACAAGCAGGTTAATCGCGTCATTTTTAGTCTCCCGCAGGCCAGGCTTTATGGGCAGCTTTGCTTATTTGATTCAGTATGTTCAGCATATTTTTAAAAGACAGCTCTGACCAAAAAAAAATCTGAGTCAGTTATGTATGTTGGCAATTTTTTTCTATTTTCTTCTTAGACGTTGGTGCTTGCAGAGATGTTAGAGAATAGGGTGGGTTTTGACAGGATAAAGGTTTTAAATTCACATAAATATTGACTTGACTGGGCATTTTTGTTTTCAGGGTTTTTTGTGTCTAGTTTTTAAATTGTTTTGTTTTGGGCATACTAGAGACTGGTACATTTTCTACTTTCTTTTCAGTTCCTTTACTGGGGCAGTGGGATTGGTTTTTAAATATGAAGGTTGATGTAATGGTTGCTTTTCAGGAAGTACTGATGATGCTTGATAACTACGTACGGGACTTCAAAGCATTGATTGACTGGATACAGCTACAGGAGAAGCTAGAAAAAGCTGATGCTCAAAGCAGGTAATTAGATTTATATTTTTTTCATCCACATCCAAATGCTGACTCATAGTAAACTTCATTTTGTAGCAGAGCTTCAGCATACGGGACCAGTTTTAATACCTGCTCTGGGGCACCAAGTAGGAAGTTTTCCTTTTGGACAGAATTGTTGTGAGGACAAAGAGGGGATTTTTATCCTCCCTCTAGTGTTATCAGTCAGCAGCTCTGCTGGGAACAGGGAAGGGTTTGGAAGCATGGTATCAGGAATGTAAAATGGATTACATCGTTACAGTTTGTTCCTAGTGTTGAATTTGTGCTGTGGTGCCTAAGCTTTAGCTTTGAGAGGTAAGGGAGAGGTAAGGTTTTGCTGGCACAGCTTGTGCCCGTAGAATATGGGAGACCTGTAATAGGTACAAGTTCTTCCATTGCCCTTTGTTAGGCAGCAACTTCTCTCCTCTGCCTTGATAGACACAACAAGTAGCCCAAACGTGACAAAGTGGTTTTATTAGTTGACTATATGTTGTTAATCCTGTTGGTAGTACTGGAACCAGTTTAAAAAATAATTCATGTAAGAGCTTTTCTGAATGTGTCTTCATCAGCAGTGGGCTTTACTAGTTTGACTTTGATTTTAATTGCCGGATGTAATTTTCCCATAATCAGATAGCTGCAGGAGCAAGAGTTACAAAAGAAAATATCATCAGCTTCAGTGAGATACATAATGAAACTGCTGCCCTGTGTTCCACCTGAAATTGGGTCTGTTTGGATGAGAACATTTTATGTTAGTGCCTGTTAACTTAAATCAAGTGTCCAGTTATCTTTGCCGGTACATGTTTATCAGTAAATGTCATTGCTGACAAAGTTTGGGACATCAGCAGTACAATAGGGGTGGGTGGTGATATATTTGGTTAGTTCTAAAGGGGTTTTTTATGTACTGGAGATATTTGATACCTATAGTAACTAAAGCAGCATCTGAACTGCACTGAATGCTCTGTTATGCAGGGTGGGAAAACGTAGGGTACCTTAAATGGCTGTGGCCTCTTATGTGCTTTGTTACTGTCGCTATGACTAGAGGATGTTTCCAGTCCTTGTTGGTTTGATGTTTGGTCCCACACTGACATTTAAAATAAACATTGTAGTCTTGAGAGTTTTTCATATTAAGACTGGCTAATACGGTTTGGAGATCACGTAGAAACAATTGTGAAGGCTTACAAATAAATTGAACAATAGTCATTACTACTTTCTAGCATTTCTTGGTGCTGTTTCTCCTTTAAGGTGGTAGAGGAGTAGTTATTGTGGATTTTACTTCTAAACTACTATTTCCTGAATTTGCAGACCAACTTCATTAGCCTGGGAGGTAAAGAAAATGTCTCCAGGACGCCATGTGATTCCAAGTCCATCAACAGATAGAATTAGCGTCACATCAAATGCTCGAAGAAGTTTAAATTTTGGGTATGAAACCAGATTCTAAATGTGATTATTATAATTCTGATGAAGAGCAAAACTGATCCTAGTTTCAATATAGAGCCTGTTATATGCTACAATAAAGCATCTATTTTGTGTTAAAATGAAAATGGCTGTTTGAATGCAGCTCAGAAATGTGCTTAAACACCGGTTTAGAGCACCACTGGTGCAGTTTCCGCTCTGGAGAGCATGTATGTGTTCAGTTGAAATCTTCCTCAGGGTGTACTTGTTGGTTTGTTCAGGTTTGTTGGGATCTAGAGCACATATTGCACTGTTACGTAAGTTGTTACAATCGCAGAATCATTAAGGTTGGAAAAGACCTCCAAGATCATCTAGTCCAACTGTTCCCCTACCACCTATATATTGCTTATTAAACCAAATTCCTATGCACCTCATCCTACCTTTCTTTGAACATCAAGGGACAGTGACTCCACCACCACAATGACCCCGCAGTGTCCTTAGCAGAGATGTAATATTAAAATATATTGTCAGTACTTCTGAGTATTGAGCTCTCTTAAATTTTCCATATCTAATATTTCTACAAAAATACCACAGTGTGTTTGGTGGAAAAATTGCTCCAATGGTGCTAGTCTCTGTGTAGATGTTTGGGTTGATGCCTACCTGACAGCATTTGAGGTGTCTGCTTAAATGCCTGATGATAGGGAGACAATATGCACAAGTAGTGAAATGAAAAAATTGGATCTGTTGGAAACCAGTACTCCTTTATTTTTTATTAGAACACAAACAGCAGCTCAGCATAACAATGTGCCACAGCTAAGCCTTTTTCTGTGTGTAATAACCTCTTGCTATTGCTGCTGGAACTCTCGTATTCACCGTTGGCATGCTAAACCAGCTGATAACAAGCTGAGGTTTCTATCCTTCAGGCTTGCAAACCTTTCCTATTTAGTCTGCTTGGGTGTCTCAAAGCAAGGCAATGCCAAACAACTGCAGTATTTTGTGAGTGTTTGAGAAAATAGGGTAGAAAATAAGAGTCTAGAGATACTCAACACTATGGAAGTTTTGGCAGGATGCTAGGAATTGCTGGGAAGGGAACAGGCTGGAGGAGAAAGTGGTGTTGTACCACTGTAGAAATTCACAGTGAATGACTCATACCTTTTGATCATCTTCATCCCTTCCCAAAAGCGATGTAGACAAAGTAGGGAAAGTACAGAAACTGGCAGCAAGAGCCATCAGAAGTATCCAACAGTATTGATGCAGAAAGAAAAGAATTTGGAGAAGAGACCAGAAGATGGGTGTGATAAATAAAATCACTTACAGAGAAGATGAGTAGGAAGATTTTGTTCATTGTTTTTCATGAAAAGGAATTGGGAGCGCTAATTGAAATGCTCAGACACCAAGCCTAAGCTGACAGTATTTTTCCAGACTTAGTATCTAGAATTTGTTATTATGTGATGATTTGGATGCCAAAAGCATAAATTATTTCTGAAATTAATACCGTGAAATTCAAGTCCATCTTTAGTTATTAGATGCAAAGATCTGTTTAATAAATTACAACAACTCCTTGGGATGAATTGCGGCAACCTGGAGAGCATGCCAAAGGAGAAATCCTTCTGTGCTGTGGAGTTCTGCTAGTCCCTTTGCTCGACTGCATGGAACTGTCGGAGACAGGCCGCGGGGCTTGGCCTCCTGTCCTGGTTTCCTCACATCAGATGGGTTTGCATCCCTGTAGGGTCAGTGAGGATTATTAAAACAAAACCATCCAACCGGGTGAGGTTTTAGAATTTATGTAATGATTCCCGATAGGTTTTTTTATGATTGACTTGACCAAAATAGGAAGTAATGACAAACCAACCTCTCACTGGGCTTAGAATAAGCAGTCTAGTTAAGTGTGGGGGGGTTTCTACACAGTTGTTTGAAGCTTGCAGGTTGTCCATTTCTTTATGCTCTGTTTGTTTTAGCAATGAGGCAGCTGGATTTAAAACAGTTGGACTGTTTCAGTCAGTGTTGTAAAGCTTGGGAGAGAAATCAGTTGTATTGTTGCAGGTAAAACGACCCTTGTTACAGAAGAGAACTGGGCACTTCTTGAATGTGTGCTTCTGGAATTAATGCTACTATTTTCCAATTTTAAAAAATTTGCTTGCCTTCACTTGAATCTATGTAGTTGGGGTTTTTTGCTCTAAGCCTCGTGCAGAAATGGCAACTTTTTACAAAAGGCTAAATGAAATAAAGTTTTAAACCCGCTACAGTTCTGTCCATCCAGAAGTGCATGGTTCAAGCAGTCATTTTGACCTTTCAGAAAGGTTTTACAATTTATTTTTTTCTAAACAAGTAATTAATCTCAAAGATTAAAGAGAGAGTGTGTCCTGATAAAGTTTTCCGACAAAGTGTTCTGTAATTTAATTAGACACTAACTAAAATGAGTTTTGACTTTCCTTTAGCAACCCGGCAGTGACAATTTCTGCAACGCGCTTGGCTCCTTCCGGTGTAAGTTGGGCTGATAAGGTGAAAGCCAGTCACGGAACTAAAGCTCCGAGTCCTGAGCTGGCAACAGCACAAACCTGCCTGCCGCCTCCGGTACAGAAGTCATCACGGAAAAGTGGCAAGTCTCTTTAAGCATTTTAAGTAATTTTCCCTAACTGTGTGGTATAAAATTAGTTCAGAGGCTGATGGCCCATTTTCGAACCGGTATGAAGCATAATTTTGCAAAATGGAGTGTTTAACTATCAAGATAAAAGATTAATGCAGCCTTACATTAGCCTCATGGCAGTGAAGTTTGGGACAGAGTTGGGTTTTCACGTACAGGGAACAGCCCGCTGTATTCCCACCAACTAGAGTTTGATCTGCTAAAATCCAGTACGTAACACTTCAAGGTCTTTGGTCACAGCCTGCTAATCTAACTGACTGCAATTTGGAATGGTTTAACACTGTGAATAATACACATCTGAGGATCTGCAGAAGAGCTCAGGACACCTTTATGTGCCCAGGGAGGTGATGTTACCAGAACTGTGCTGAAGCAACAGTTGATGTTTTTCCTTTGACCACAAGAATGACCGCATGCAGTTAGGAATTGTTCCTCTGAAGATTCTTCTTGGACAGTGCATAATGCTGGGGTCATTTGTTCTAGAGCAGATTTGTTTAGTTTTGGGCATTAAAAAACTTCAATTTGTGGTTTATAAATGTGGTTCCTTAGCACCCATTGGAACCCCAAAACTGTCTTCAGAGAGGCTTTTTTTACCATTTGTTTTTTTCATGCGTGACTTTCTGCAAAATCAGTAGGCAGGATGTAGGAACAAATATTCTAAAAACAATTTGAAAAGAAATGTTCATAATTTGTTCTTTTTTAAAAGCAATACTACTGTAAGAAAGCATATTTAACATAGTTGCATGTTCAACCTAGTAGTGGTAGAAGTCTTGTGTAGTGGTTTTGAGACTTGTGGTGTATTATGGAGCTAAGTTACCTTGTCTAGCTGTTTTTCAGTGTAACAGAAGGGAGTTCAGTAGCAGGTGGGTTTTTCTGCTTCAGAAAGAACAATCAAAACCATACTCTAAGCCTGGCTGTTTGCGTGAGAACTGATGGCGCCTGCGTGAGGGCGTATCTTGCTGTAGGCACTTGCGGTGAGCAGTGGCAGTGGGGCTGAGGGTGTAACTGCGCTTTTCATTTTTGCCAGCCGTTGAAGCTATTCATAACAAACCCTTTTTCTGTTGATTATTGCTCATTTTGTAGTGGCAGACTCCAAGCTGTTGTTAAAGTAACTTTACTAGGAGATCTTTATTAGCCACACAGGGAATAAGTGATCTGCACTTCCATATGGATAACATTGTTAGGAGGCAAACAAAAGACCTCATCCTTCTGTGAGTTTTAGGCATTTAAAGAGCTGAAGAGTCATCCTTGTGCTGTATTTTATCACCTGTTACCTGCTGCTGATAAGCTCCAGAAAGAGCAAAACCACTTATGTCCTGTAGCACTGGCCTAGACACTAATTTTCAAACTCAAATGTACTACACAACTGGGGTGCGAGACACTTCATTTTAAGAAAAAGCAGTCTCTCCTTCTAGAGGCTTCATTTATTCTTAAGAATGTCTTCATCAGAGAATTCGCTGATGGTCTTGTTGCAGAGCTGTAATGTTTTTAACAAATCAGATGGTCCTTGGGAGCATGCTGTCCTTTGTACAGAGGCTAGAATCACTTTGGCAAAATCGAATTAACCTGGCTGATTGGAGCAGAAGAGAATCTGTGACACTTACACAAAGGGAGTGGCAAAGGCTCTTTCCATGCATTATTGAGGCAGATAGGAGGCTTGTGTATCAGCTGTTCTGCCTGTCCTCCAGCTGGGCTTTCCAGCGGTGCAATTTCCCTAAAACACGTTTTATCCGGTGGTTTCCGACAGCATTGCTGTTAACAATGGCTTGTGAAGCGGATGAGTGGTACGGTACAATGTCTGTTTCCTGGTTGGTGGAATTTCCAAATTTAACTAAGGGAGAGAGAAATGTGTTATTTTTCCAGATACTTCTTTAAGTCACTTTTTCTGGATGAATAATTAGGTCACATCATCTTGTGTAATTTCCTCATTAAACTCACTTCAGAATTTTAATGAAATATTCAAAGAATACTAATTTTAACTTTTATACTGGAGTGCTTTCTACAATATGAACATAGTCTGGTCTTACTGTCTGCCCGGCTTACAGCAAGAGAAGAGAAGCAGGACGCAGCAGCCATAGCCTAGCAGGAAATAAACCCTAGGTGCTGATGGTATGAGGTGGGATAGGGGATGCAAGTTTAGAGTCTGTATTAAGAATGGAAGCGGGTGCTTCCAGTTTGAGTAATCATTTATTGTTTGCGTCTAACTTAGGGGAGGGGGAGTCAGGAACATAGAAACTCAGAAATAGCAAATGCCACACTTGAAATCTAATTGCATTAATCATTGTTAGCAGCTTTCCTGTATTAATTGCTCAGGTCTGTAGCTGTGAATAGAAGTTCATTGTAATGTAACTAAGACTTGAGGCTCTGCGGGGGACACAGTCCTATGAAGTGACGGCCTGGTTTGGGTTCGGACGTGCTGGCACGTGATCTGATGGAAGCCTGTGTGGATTGAGAGCAAGTTGTGGGAGTGTCGTCACGGACAGGAAAGGATGGCTTGTTCCTGACAGGGTTGTCAAATTCTTAAGCACAGTTTCCATTGGAAATTTTATATGCTTGTTCTCTTTTTAATTTTTTTTTTATTTCTTTCCCCTCTGGTATATTTAAGTGACCATTAAAAGCAGCCTGACAGTTCCCATCTCTGGTCCAAGTTTTGCCTGTTAATTCACCATCTCTTGCTTTGACTCGTAAGCAGACCCCTTCTGCACCAGTACGTTTTTTCTACTGTGTTTGATACATTTTTAGTGTTCTGGTTTTCATGGCTTCTGCCCCATGTTTTAGCCAAGTTCACATTTCTACATTTGCTTTCAGATTCTCAAGTAGTCATGGGTTTCCAAACTGCCTCTCAGATACAGTAATGCTATTTTAGCTTCAAAACAAAAAATAAAAATGGGGCTTAAATTTAGTAAGGAGTGGGGAAGGTCAGACAGGCTTTGGTAGCGTGTTACTTGCAAGTCAGTTTTCCTCCCGAGGAGGAACTCCGTAGAACTTTGCACAGACTGGCCTAGATGTATTGTGTTGCTGTTGCCAGTGAGGCTGCATGGCCAGTTCTTCCAGATGGACTGACTGGAAGGAGAAAGGTCCCTGTGGCTGTGAGGGCCTCAAGATGACAGATGGCTTGTCGCTTTCATGTAATACAAGAGCAAGCAGGGACAGGGAAGTTCAAGTGAAACTAGAGAATGATCAAGGTAGTCAAATGAATTATTCATTAGCAAAACTCAAGGAGTAATCAGACCCAGCATGTGATACTTAGTGTGTGGAGATGGCTGCTGTGCTGTATGTAAAGAGTTGCAGGCTTAGGGAAAAAAAGACAAGGAAGGGAGGAAGGGTGATGCCTTACCGAGTATGAACTTTGCTTCAGATTAGGAGTTATGTGATCTCTTGCCAGTAAAGGCATTAGCTCTTTTTTAAAAATTATGTTTTGTTTCATTAATTTTGCAAATGCCATTCACTAGTTTATGGCACACACCTCCCATTGAAGACAAATGGAAATGACTGAATACCCAACTGATAAGGGAATTAAAATGACCAAGTAAATTCTTGAGCACAGCTCCTTTTCAGATGGCATGAAACAGCTTAAGTGATTCTAAATAATTCAACAGCCTGATAAAATAATTGCGTGAGTGTTGAATAATAATTATGAATCTGACAGTGAACAGATACAAATTAAAAAGAGAAAACATATGGCTTCTTAAAAAGATTGATCCTTATTGTGGTGAGTGTGATTATGACTTTGCCATGCTCCAAAAATGTCTGATTCATTCTATCATTTAAGAGTACTGAGAAATAAGGAAAAAAAACCCCCAAGGAATCAATCAGGCAAGGCAGGCTAGAATTTGTAGGTTTTTTGGTAGAAGCAACTTCAGTAGATACTAGTCAAAGATAGTAGAAGAAATCAGTACCATTTTATTTTTATATATATAAAAGATTACTATATCCCATTATCTAGATGTTAGTCCAACTATCTTTACATACATACTCCTAAGGAGCTTCTCCCGATCCTTTTCTAATGTAGGAAAAATGCCCTGTGCAAGAGCTGACTTCAGTTTTGGTAACAAATAGAAGTGAAATCTGCAGCAATCTTGTTTCGCAAACGAGGAGCAAAAGGAATCCAACCCAGAAGACCGCTGCAGTAAAGCAGCAGAGGCTTTTCACTTGGTTTCAGCAGTCTCCTGAACAGGCTCTTCATTGTCTGCGCGTTACTTGCCAGGGAAATTTCTTGGCTTTGTTTTATCGTAAGCTATATACAGCAAAGTCTTTGTGGTCCTACCAGTTAGAGAAGTCAGTGGGGCAGGAGGGGCTGTGATAGACAAGGGGCCTAGGCAGCCCTTGTTGTCCCACATCTTGCAGGGCTGGGTGCCTGGAGCTTTCTGCGGTAAATCTGTTTGTGATTCGTGCAGAGTTAAAACTCTGTTCCCTGGGGTGTTGTTGGAGATAAGATTGTCTCTGAGAGCGTAATAACATGTTTCCATCACTTGCTCCTGTAGGTGGTAATACTTTTTTCATAGGAAGATGAAGAAATGAAAATAAAGCCAAAGTCTCTGGCTGGGGTCAAATGGAAGGTCTGTGGTAAAGCCAAAAATCGAATCCGTATCTTTCTGACTGCCATTCCCCTCTAATCAGTGGTGCACACTGAGGCATGGGCGAGTGCACAGAGGGGAGCGAACACAGACCCGCTCTTTGCAGAGGAACGCTGGCTCTGGTTACCGTCTGTAATCTGAAGAGATCAGCTAGAGTAATTCACACGACGTTTTGGAATTTGGTTTACTTTACAACATACAGCAAATTTTCTGGAGTAAAGCCAGCTTCAACCGTAAAATATCAAATTCAATTCTCTTTTTGCATCTGTCACATTATTGGTATAGTTAAGGTTTGTCAATCATTATGTAACCATTTAAAAACAGGTATTGTATGTGCTGCTCATGCTAAATTTCAGCACAGTCCTGTTAACTTCACTGGTAACTCATGATTTGCACCAGCAAATCCAGCTGTTAGAGGAGCACTTACCATTTGTACAATGCTAGGTGCCAAGGGGAGCAGTGTATGGAAGTGCTGTTAGGTCTGGGTTATGCTTGTTTCCAGTTTACTTGGTTGCTGCTGATGTTGAGCATCAGTTCAAGTCCACCTGAAGGTACCACAGGCTTACCTTTTACTGAAAATAATCTCGTTTTTGTGGGCAGCCCTAGAATGTTGTGCCCCTGCAGTGCTTTATACTATTGCCTTTCTACTGAAAGCATCAGTACCGGAATTTCTGTACGTGGTTTAGGGAAACTGGAGGGAAATTTAACAAAACTCCAGGATTTTTGACCGTGAAAAATTAATGTTACTGTAAATTGCTTGAAAAAAAAGGAACATGTTCTGGAAGGAAGGAAAAGTATTTTGTTCTCTGATCTGTGTGTTGAGCTGCATGTGGGTGTTACTGGGGGTCCGTAAAGAAGGTTCAATTCTTGTCACCAAACCATCACGTGTTCCTGCTGGAAGCAGGTAGTGTTTTTAGAGAGCATAACACATTTATCCTATATTTGTAAAACCACTTTATGTTTTGCTTTTAAAAAGCAGTTCTCTAGAAATGCAAGGTTTAAAGCGGTCTGTCAGTCGGTGATGTGTAGTTCATCGTAACACGCAAATCTTTCCACGTTCTCGCCGCCCCTGGGTGGTTCAGGTTACGGTTTTTTTGACAGCCAAGTAGACTCATATTTATTCCTATTCATATTTATATTAAACTTTAATGTTTGAGCTCTGATCTTTGTGACTGAGCTACAGGACCCTCTTTGTTCTTAAAAGCTTCAGAAATACCCAGTGAATTAATTTCATTATATGACTTCTATTCTAGATTATTTCCCTCTGTAAAGCAGACAATTTAGTGTTGCTTTTCTGATTAATTCTCTACTCCTCTGGGTAAAAATAACCTCCCACGCCCTTCTCTTCCTCTTATGTGAATGATCCTAAAAATAGCTTTATGCCGGCAGTATATTAGAAATGTATAGAGTTAGCTCTTGAGTTTTTTGCAAGAACGTTTGATCAGCACATAGACACGTGTGAGCTTACCTCTTGCACTTGTGACTTTTCCCATCAGGCGTCAAAAGAATCACTTACAGACACCTCAAGTTGTGTGGGAAATTACGTGCTGGTATTAATTGCTGGCCACAAAAACATTATATATGGGGAGAGGGTGTGTATGTTTCGCCTTGATAGTCTGGAAATCTGATCACGCTTCAGACTTGACACTTTTGAAGGCTTTTCAGGTATGTAGTTGGATTTGATATCAGAAATGTTGATTGGCAAGCTGTATTTAACAGCTATTTAGTAATTGGAGTAAATCGAAGAAAAGAGCTCTTCTCATTTGCTCGGTCAGTTTGCAGTCCCACTGTAGCAATATTTTGCTATTTCCTAGAATCCAGGAAAAGCAGTTTTCCCAAAGCTGACACTGCTTTGCCTATTTTTATTATCAAGATAAAACAAGTGAAAAAAATAAAGAAAGTATTTATGGAAGAATAATAAAGCACATATTGGACAACACTTTCCACGCTGAGATGTGCAATTACATCTGCATTTGCAGAGATTTGCCCTTTGCAAAAGATCTCTAGGGTTACTGTTGCTACAAAGAAGAACAAGAGTGTGGTTGCTTTGTTGTGCTTTACAGTCCTGTGAAATGACAGCGTAGGCCTGGAAAGCTGAAGTACATGCTACCAGTTTTCACCTGGTTTTGTGTGTGAGTAGCTTGGCTTTTTGAGGTAACAGAACCGGTCCCATGAATTGGGTTGTTCAGTGTTTGTGAAACCGATAGCGCTCCTTGAAGGAAAAAGCTTTGCTAAATAAAGCTTCATTGATTTTTTTTTTTTAATTGATTTTTTTAAAGAACACTTTAATCACACAACTTCTGTAACACTGTAGTAAAATAGCTTTGTATAATAATTCTATATATAGGACTCCCTTTCTCAGACTGGGGTGTTTTGTTTGTTGTGTAGATCGAAAGGATGCAGAGGGCTGGGAAACGGTTCAGCGTGGAAGGCCTGTTCGATCTCGATCCACAGCTTTGGCAACAAAAACTCCTGGAGCTGCAGAATTGCTGAAGTCCAAAGGTGACAGTGACAAAGAAAATGTCACTTCGCCACCGTCAGAGACTAAGCATGGGAGTTCTCTCCTGGACAGCGGTGTATCCAAAAGCACGGAGCCTGTACAAAAAGATCCTTTACATCAGTCTGAAGGCTCTCTTGCAGAGAGGGGACAGGTCAGTACAATTTTGAACCGTTTTCTAACCTTACATTTCTAACCTTGCAGCTTTTTCTTCAGAGCATTTTCTAAAGGTAATGATATCTAGAGCTTTTATTCACTAACCTGATTGGAAAAGGATTTCAAAATAATGGCTTCTTCATTTGCATTTATGGAAATGCATTAAGATGTTGACACAAATAGGCAAGTTAAAGAATCCTAAGAGGAACCGTGTATTTTACAATGCTATGAATGGATTTCCCATGCTTTCCAAAAGCTCAGCATTAGGCACATCCCACACACAGAAGATTTCCAGTAGAAAGAACCAATATTTGCAAGGTTATGAGCAATGGAAATATACTTGAAGTATTTGCTTTTCTCTCTGTAGTGTCACCAGGTATGTTGTTTAAGTCCTTTTGACTCCAGTGACTTTGCAGTATGTTTCGTTTAATTTTGCAAATATCTCATACTAGTTTATGGCACACACCTCAGAAGACAACGGGAGTGCTGGCACACTGTTGCAAGAAGATTCGTTACCAACGGTTCCTGCGACACCTGCAGTTCTCTCAAGTACTGACTGTGCTTCAAAAACTCTACAGATTAACGAAGCTTCCTCCCTGATGATGGATAATACTGATTGTCATAACACAGAAAAACCTAAAACTGAAGCTGAAATGGATCCCTCAGATATTTCAAATGTGAGTGCTGCCAGATTGGTAAGAAACCTTGGAAGATTTCTGAGTAAATAATAAATCCATACCTTAATTGTCTCAGTCTGTGATGCCCAGTGTTTATTGTTAGCCTGCTGAAGAAACTGGGGAAAAGTCTGTAAGGTACTTGACTGTGGACAAAAAGTAATCTGTTGCACAAAACCTTTCATGTTAGGATTTAATTCCAGTAATGTGTCTGAACTTAAACTAGGAAGATATAATTGTGCCAACTTGGAATAGGGATCTTTGCTCTCATTGCTTTTTTTATATACATGCTTGCCGTGATTTTTCATTTCCTTCCACTATCAATCATTTTAAGTCAGACTCTCGGGAAATTCTTACTCCAGTTTTGCTAATTACTCAAACCTGAAGCACATGGGGTATAAAAATCCCAAATGTTGACCTCTGCCCTTTGAGACCAGCTGAACTGCTGCCTTGGGCCTTCCTATCCAAGTAGCAATTTTGGCAAATGCCGTTCTTAAGGAACAAATGGGAGGTCCGTGTTGTGTGGTTTCCCAAAATGCATGTCCTTCCTTGTCGGTAGAATTCTGCCTGTTTCAAGATGTCTCTGCATGAGTGGGATCCTCTGAGTGGAGAATTGTAGTCATGCTATGGAAAAGACTTTCAGGTTATGTTTTGGGGTTTGTATTTTTCAGAAACTAGATCAAAATTCTTTTTTGCAGAAGTTTTCCTGTAAATCACTCCTTATAACATCTTTTACAACCTGGACTCTGCTAGGTAATTTCCAAGTCAAGTATCTGGTTTAGAGGTGTTTCTAGCATCTCATCCACTAACATAGTTTGGGATTCTCAGTTATTAACGGTTCAGGACACTGACGTTTCGTGGGGTCTGTGTCTCTCGTGAGCATTTTACTACTGCTGGTTAGGTTGCTTTGGACACTGATTTGTGTGTTGTGGCAGACTGGAAATGAACTGGGCGTTAGAGAAGAGAGTCAGCTGGCATATTCAGGCTTATGTTCTTGCCTCCCTACCTTGTCATTCATGTTGAAAAACAAGTAACAGCCTCAGATTCCGCTGTGTTTAACCACGGTGAAGTTGCCAGATACAGTTCTTTGGCAGATCTGTTTTCATATCTGAATGCTACTCTGAAACATGATTCCTTTTCTGGAGGCAACAGCAGGGCATGCCATTAATGTTTCAGGCTATGTGGTGCTTAGTGTCTAAGACTCTACGTATTGAAAAGAATAATTAGAGAAGAGCTGTCTCTGTTGCTTTTAATGACAGTGTTTGCATAATACACTTTGGAGTGATGTGAATGGTAATTAATTGTTTCATGTACCTATTAAATGAGCTAACAGTTGCTAACAGTTTTGTATTTCAGTTACCTTCACAAAATAAAGCTGTAAAGGAACTACAGGTAATTAGAAGTTGAACATCTTATAATTCTTAACAGCTATATGAAAATTGCTTTTTTGTGCCTGCTACTGATTTTGGTTTTATTTTGTTTGTTGTTATTTTTCTGGTTTCATGCTTCTACAGTCTATGGCAGAAGTCCTTGCCAAGAAGGAAGAGTTAGCAGATCGCCTGGAAAAGGCAAATGAAGAAGCCATTGCTAGTGCTATTGCGGAAGAAGAGCAGTTAACGAGAGAGATTGAAGCAGAGGAAAACAATGACATTAATATCGAGACTGACAACGATAGTGATTTCTCTGTGAGTGTTGGATTTATCTTTAAAGTCCCCAGCTTCACATTGTCCTTGCTGTCAGCAGAGTATGACTTTAGAATTCATTAGTGTTTGCTCTCATATAATGCGACCTGTTTAAGATAGAAATAAACACTGTCATGTAATAATTATATTCTACTGTTTAAGATACATTTAGTCTTCTGAACTCATCAACACTCTGCAAAGTGTTCTGATGTTGCAGTCGCTGTCCCCCTGCCTGTAGCTGTGTGCAGGAGAGCTTAGATTTATTTTCCTTGCTACTGCATGGGAGCTACTCTAGCTGAAGCAGAAGTCTCCATTTCTGCTGTCAGGAACAGTGTCCATCTTTGAGATGGGTAATTCTGTTTGGAAACCCCACCGAGTACTGCGGAGTTTAATAGGCGTGTACACCTGCCCAGTCAGGTTCAGTTTTACTGACCAGACGGTATTGCATTTCAGGCTAGTATGGGCAGTGGGAGCATATCTTTCTGCGGTATGTCTATGGACTGGAATGACCTCCTGGCAGATTATGAAGGTAAAGTTCCATATATTACTGTGCTTGCATTGAAAAGATGGCAAAATTTAGAACAACGTCCATTTTCTTCACGGCTAGTTCAGGTTTTGGAAGATCCACCACAATCTAAATACGATTCCAAGTTATGTAATTTTATGGTTTTTCCTTAGGAAAAACTATCTCAGTGTGTCTTGGGTCTTCAGTTCTCTTACCCCATCTCTCAGACTTTCAACGTTTGTTAGCCAGTTTTATCCTAATTTTTGGATAAAAACCCAATAAAATCACTAAGCATTGAAAACACACAGGCATTAGAGATGCTTTGGTCTGTGTTTGCACCTTACTTGGGCTCAAGAGAATCCATTTAATAGAGAATTTCAAGAGGAACAGAACAAAGTGTCACTAATTGCTCTTGTCCCAGAGAAGTGTGTTTAAATGATCAAAGTATTATTATTGTTTTTTATGCACAGCTCGTGAATCGTGGCGCCAGAGTAATTCTTGGGGAGACAGAGTGGAAGAAGAGCCCGCACGTCCACCTGGACACGGGATACACATGCATGAGAAACTATCATCACCGTCACGCAAAAGGTGTTAGAGTTGTTACCTGTCTTGTTTAGCCAGTGAAAACAAGCAACCAAACTCATGGCTGCAGGAAGCTTCATAAAGGCTGGGGGGAAGAATGTTGTAGAAACCCAGTATTATATTTTTGTAGTGATCTAGACTTGTGCTACATCATCCAGTTAATAAAGATTTGAAGACTAGAAGAACAAGAGTTATGTTTTGAGGCAGTAGTTGTCCACCAGTGGCCTTTAGGTTTTCTCTTGCAGTAGATGATACAGAAATGTTCGCAACGCTGTCTCACTTGCTTTTTCTCTGCTTTGTTTTTTATTAAAAGGACAATAGCAGAATCCAAAAAGAAACATGAAGAGAAACAATTGAAAGCTCAACAGCTGAGAGAAAAGTTACGTGAAGAAAAGACACTGAAACTTCAAAAATTAATGGAGAGGGTAAGCTTTCTGGAGTACAGAGCAGCCATTCTACGGCCTTTCAGAAAAGCACTTTTTTTCACAGTCAGAGATTAAAGCTAGTGGTGCAATGACATTTTCAGCTGAGTTGACATAATTTTCACAGATGACTAGTGCATCACAGATATTAAAGAAAGCACGACTGCAAACCATGAACCTCTGCAGCAGTGTGACATACTATACTGACTCAGGTTCAGGAGCGGCAAGATAAAAGTACAAATGCGTTGCATGTATCCAACATGAATGCTCAGGCTCACCAAAGTGAAGAGCCAGGCCCTATTTTCAGTTAGTGTATTAGTAATGAATTTACTCTTTATATGTAGGAGAAAGATGTACGGAAATGGAAAGAAGAATTACTGGATCAAAGACGCCGGATGATGGAGGAAAAATTACTGCACGCAGAATTTAAACGTGAAGTGCAGCTACAAGCGATTGTGAAGAAAGCACAGGAGGAAGAAGCTAAGGTGAGTTGTTTTGTTTTAAAGGAGTTTTATGCTTGTGTATGTTTCGTGCTTTGGAGTGCTCATGAGTAGGTTGTGAAGGATGGTGCAAGTTCAGTACAATCATGTGAACCATGAAGTGGATAAATGCCAATCTCCAAAAGGGATAATTTTTCTTTAAAATGAATTCTAAATGAATTAGCTGTTCTGGGACATCATGATGGGTTGGACTGGAAGCAGAAATGAGTTGAAGAGCTGATAGTTGTATTGCTGCTTTAGTTCCTCATAAAGCATGACAACATTTTTTGTGAGAATTAGTGCTTTTGGAAGAAGTGCAATATCTGCTTTTCAGTTCTCTGATTTCTGGCTCATAGAAGAAGTGGGGAGAGCTCCTTGCTCTTCTCCCATGTTAAATGTCTTCCCTAGATCCAGCATTCTGTCACCTTAAATGAGGGTTGTGTTGCAGTGATACATACCACTAAAATTGTTGAACAGATGGAAATAAGGATAAACCTACAGCTAGCACATGGCAGTTATTCCAAAATATGTATTTTGTTAGTGGTGTTCTGGTTTTAATGCCTAATTCCTAAGACGACCTGTATGTGAATGCTTTTGGGTTTGCATTATTTGTAGTACTGTGATAAGCCTTGCGGTGATTAAACCCCACAGAGCTACTAGCTCACTCTCTTCAAGGTGGGATGTGGGAGAGAATCAATAGTGCGGAAGTGAGAACACTCATGGGTTGGGCTAAAGACAGCTTAATAATTGAAAATAAATTGTAATGAAAAGGAAACTAGTGAAGAGGGGGAAATAAAACCCATGTAAAGATACATGTGTCTCCTTAAAACTGAAATGCTGCATTGTATAGTGAGCCTGTATCCCAGCTGTGATCGATGCTGCTGTTCACCCATATCATTTAAGGTAAGTGCAACAAAACTGATTGAGCTTTTTCACTTGGTTGCTGTTTCTGTCTCTTGGAGAGAAATAATTTCTAGATTACCTAATTCAGTTTCACATACCTTCATTATTATTTCATTACACCGGCGTGACTTCTGTAATCATATCAACTGAATCACACTCACCATAATTCCCTAGCTGAGCAGATGCTTCAAGTATTGTGTGTATTTAAACGTGTAGGATCATCTGTCTCCTGAGTTTCTCGTGTTCTGGAAATAAAGGTTAATTGGGCCAGAAGGTTGGAGAGAAGTATCTGATGAATGGTGTCGCTGAAGACCATGGTAACTGTTGCTGCCCAATTGGTTGTCTAAATTCCCACAGCTTGCTTGTTTACTGAACTGTGAAATCCATTCTGTAAGTGGATTCTGGTCAGTAAACAAAGCAACAAAAACATCCTGTCACCCTTGATGTGATCTGTTATTGTCTGTCTACATACCTGCTCTTCACTCACATTGTGGATTCAGAGCAGGAACTTAGCATACAGCAGAATTTCTAGTTCTACCACAGGTTTGAGTATGGTTTACAGCTTATAATTTTTTATGATTTTCCTCAATAACTGTCATTCAAAAAAATGTTATGAAATCAAATAAGAGTTGGGTTTTTTCCTGTACATCTAAATTTGTAAAGCAAGCATTTGCATATCAAAGCCTAAAGTTGTCAAGAGTTTCATCCAGCAGCCTTGTAGTGAGGACAAAATATTGATTGCCTTGATAAGCCTAAGTAGTAGAGAGGCATTTTCTTGGATGTTTTTATACACATTAAAGTCCTTTTGAGGTAGACTTCTCATATGATTTTCTTCTTTTATTCTTGTGTATCTCACTGTCTTGTGGTTGAAAAAAAATAATGTGCATGTTGGTCAAGTAGACTATACTGATAAGAAATATTAATACAGTGTGCTTTTTTTTTCTTATTCATAGTATTTATAGTTTAATTTTTGTATTCAGTAAGTATCCATAAAGTTAAAGCTGTATGAAGAGACTTGTTGGATTCTACTAGCACTTAACATATTTTAGTGATTTATCCAGCTGGGGCTTGGCATTCCACATTTTGTCCATGAAAGAATAGACTAATGAAGCCTTCATTGCAGAGAAGATTGAGGATATTTCTCCTAGTGTTTACCAACAGTTTCTTGTTTTTCTGATACAACTCATCTTCATTCTTTTCTATTTCATGGGCTATCCTGTTTAAAAACAAAACCCAAACAAAAAAAATCATCACACCCCAAAAACCAGCAAAAAACCCAACAAAACCCCAAAGTCTCATTCTCAACTTGGTAGTTTTCCAGCCCATTATGCGGAAATGTCCCACCAGTTCAATTACCAGAGGGACGATTAACAAATGGATGGAATTCCCTAAGAAGGAAACTTAATTCACCTTCTCAAACCTTGCCTAACACCTTCTGGTCATTTGCAGGTGAATGAAATAGCATTCATAAACACCTTAGAAGCACAGAACAAACGTCACGATGTATTGAATAAACTGAAGGAATATGAACAACGCCTAAATGAATTGCAAGAAGAACGTCAACGGAGACAAGAGGAAAAGCAAGCACGTGATGAAGCAGTTCAGGTATAATATATCTGTACTTGCAGGGGGACAATGAATTGAGTTTTGGTTTTCATTTTGGCTATGCAGTTTTTATTCCTTTCTATCTTACCTCCTTCATACAACTTTGGAAAGCTGTACTTTCATATGATTCTCCTTTACTATGTCTCAGTATTAAGAGGGAGAGAGGTAAGTCTGCAAGCTTCGCTAGCAGAAGCATCACAGATGCTGGGTAGGTGATTCATGTCTGTCTTAAGCTTTTTTAAAAAAATATTTGTTGCTCCATCATAAGAAGATCCTTATGTTTAGGTGGTGCTTATAACTTTGGGAGAGGAAGCAGAAAACCTCCTTTTTTGGATGACCACTGTCGTCATTACAATACTTTTTACAGGATTAGTGAAAACCACAATGCAAATGTGCTCGTGTTCCTGGAATCCTGGTTTGGGTTGGCTTCTTTGCTTTCTTAATTAATCTTTTTTAATACAGGACTCCAGTACTAAATTTTCTATCTCATGCATCTGCACTGTTCTATGTTAGAATCTAAAACATGCTTTATTTTTACATTTTTTGAGAATAGAAGTATGGCCATTCTGCCAGAAAGGTTTACAATCCCATGTATTTCTTAATTAGCTACTTACTTGGTCAGAAAAAAGTAAAAATTGAGTAGTGAATATATTCAGTGATAGCTGAATGATGACTAAAACATCAGTCTGTTTCAGAATCATCATTTAAACATCTAATATTCTATGGGTACATATATTACTTCTGTACCACTTGTATCCTGTGGGTTGCTTAAACATTTTTAAATACTCATATTAACAAAATAGTTCTACAGGCTTTTATAGTGGACAGGCTTTTTCAGGATAATATCTATGTTTTCAGCCAAATATATGGCCAACTAATGTGTAGTTTGGTTCGTACAACTGTGCTTTCAATGTATGTTCAAGCTTCTGAATTTACGCGTTTTCATGTTATTTAACTAATATAAATGCAGTTCTTAGTCCCATCATGAAATTAAGATAAAATTATATAAGCAGATCATGGAATCATAGAATGGCATGGGTTGGAAGGGACCTCAGGGATCATAGAGTTCCAACTACCCTGCCACAGGCAGGGCCATCAACCTCCAGGCCTAGATCTACATAAGGTTGCCCAGGGCCCCATCCAACCTGGTCTTGAACACTTCCAGGGATGGGGCACCCACCACTTCTCTGGGCAACCTGTTCCAGCACCTCACCACTCTCTCTGTAAAAAACTTTCCCCTGATATCTAATTTAAACCTTCCTTCCTTTAGCTTTAATCCATTCCCCCTTGTTTTGCCATTATCTACCCTTTTAAAAAGTTGATTCCCCTCCTGTGTCTCTGCTCCCTTCAGGTACTGGAAGGCTGCAATGAGGTCCGCCCTGCAGCCTTCTCTTTTCCAGGCTGAACAACCCCAGCTCCCCCAGCCTATCTTCGTAGGGGAGGTGCTTCAGGCCTCTGAACATCTTTGTGGCCTCCTCTGAACCCTCTCCAGATGTTAAAATATAGTTTCTATTCATTCCTTCTGTTTGTTTTTTTTTCTCCCCCCTAAAAGCAAAGTTAAAATTTACTTATTTGTCTCTAGGAGCGCAAAAGAGCCCTGGAAGCAGAGCGGCAAGCCCGAGTCGAAGAGCTGCTGATGAAGAGGAAGGAACAAGAAGCACGGATTGAACAGCAGAGGCAAGAGAAGGAAAAAGCACGAGAAGATGCTGCGCGGGAGAGGGCCAGGTAACTTTGCAATAATACCATGGCTTCCCTGCCCAGCCTTGTTTATCTTTTCCAGCAAGCCACAGGTTCTCAGTAACAGCAGCACCTTCTTAGCTCTTCAGGCCTAGTGTTTTACAAAGTAACATTAATAAATAGCCTTGATGAACAATGTGCAAGAGAAATCAGGTGAATAATCATAAATGCTGTCATAGGTGTTTGTATTCCATTGATACGTGCACGATACAACATGTGAGGCTGTATTTTACTATATTAATCTTAGTTTTATTGTTAGCAAGACCTTTATAATTTGCTGTTTTCATATTTTAGTTTAGTTTTCAAAGGAAGCAAGATTAATATCTCCACGTTCCCCGTTTTCCTCCGCTCACCAGTAACTTTTGGATTTACTGGCATCAATTTGAGTTTGCCTCTTAGTAGGCACCAGAGATTGCATTTGTGAAGCACAAAGCCGGGAAATTGGGTTTCATTTTCTTGGCTTTGAATCACTTCGTTTATGGTTTTGCCCACAATCAAAAGTTCATAAAGGGGTTTTCATATGGGCTCTTTGTCTGTTGAGCCAAACACAAAGTGCAGAGAAAAAAGATGTTGGGTGGCCTTGTGGGCCAATCCTGGAAGTATTTAAAAAGCGGGTAGAAAAGGTGCTCAGGGATATGGTTTAGTGGAGAACAGGTATGGTTGGACTCTCTCTCCAGGGTCTTTTTCAATCTTGTGATTCTGTGGAATGCTTTACTTTCAAGGCTGATTAAGGAAAACTGCTTTCTACTTAGTGTTCAATTAGCCAAATACGGTTTGTGTTCACCTCCTGTTAGTCTCTCTTTCCTTACAGTTCCACTGCCACAAGCATTCGCGAAGCCCTAAACAGACTATGGTAGGAAGTGTTTGCTAATACTTCCTTAAACGTTTTCATTGTCACTGCTTGTTTTCTGCAGAGCTGTCATGAAGAGTTGGGTTTTTTTAAGATACTCAGAAATGTATCTGTCACCTTCATTCATCTTCCAAACTCGTGAGCAATTCTAGCTTGATATCCTAAAAAGCTTCAACTTCCAATTGGCTGTTGAGTTCTCATGAATTGTGGATAGGATCCATGGCCTTGCCTGAGACTCTGGACCTTCACTCAATATATTGAGCCAATGTCACAGTGAGATAGAGGGAGTTGGACAGCATCCTTTGGTGTCTTATTCACCGCTTGAGGAAGGTTAGGTCTAACAGGAAGAATTCTGTTCACAGTAAGCAAATGTGAGAGAATTGGCCTGTTGATGTTTGCCTTCTGAGGCCCTCTATGGTTAGAATCTGTCGGAAGGTTCAGGCCATGGAATTCTTTGCTCTTTTTGTTTAATCAAGTCTAAAGCAGCCTTTTTCCTTTGTCGCACCCCTCCTATTTCATTATGACGTGAAGAACCATGGTTTCCAACTACTTTCTGTTGGTACTATGTTTCAGCAGATTTTCCTCTACGTTTGCGCTGGGTTTTCAAATGCTTTGTGTTGATATTGCAGTACCATGCTTGTGTTTGGTTTTCTGTGCCAGCTGCTGATTATAGAACAGAGACTTTTTTCCTTGATAATTTTGGGAAAGAGTTTTGTCACAGTGGCCTCAGAGTCACTGTGTCTCCTTAGTAACAGTCCTCAGGTTTCTGTCTGACACAGTAAAGTTAGAGGGGGATTCAAATGCCCTGGTTTAGAAGTTAAGGGTGAGATGAGCTTGGCAGGAAGCTGGCTGTACCGTCCCTTCCCATCTTGAGCTTCGGCATGTTTTGGTGGAACCTCAGGGGTATCGTTTGGTGTTCTGTTTTGTTGGGGTTTTTTTCCACCCTGCTAGGATTTGACTCTTATCCTGAAGATTTAATACTTGCTGGAATGAGTAATTTTTGGAATATCTGCTTAAAGTTTCTTCAGTATAAGCTTTACCATGTGCATCTGGTGGTGATTAAAGCATCTGTATGAAAGGAACAGTGTACTTAAAACTGACTTTAAAAGCCCCTCTGCCCTTACGGTACATTAACTTGATTCCAGTAAGGTTTTAGATGTAATTTCAGAGTATTTTATATTCCAGAGAGTTGAAATCTGTAATATGGAAAATTTTGTTCTTGTCAATAGAAATCATAAAACTGTATAATGTAACCTAATAATGTAAAAAGCATGCTTTTCAGGAGGGCTTCTACAGGAGCAGGGCTGATGCTCTATAAATTGAAACTTCAGAATTTTGTTTCGAATGTTGTTAATCCAAAGTATGCAGTGATAGTCATTTGTCATAGTTTGTAGGATTAAACAAATATTTAAAAATGTAAGCTGAAGGAAATAGCTAAAATAAGCATTGGGCTTGGGTCATGCGTGTGTTGTGATTTGTTTCAGCTCATGGTGCGTGTCCTGAGCTCTTTCAAACAAAAACAAAGACTGTAGTTCAGTCTTTCTTTATGTATCTCATGGGAGATAGCACATAAACTACCTAATGCTTCTCATCCATCATCTCTTCCTCACCCCCCTCCGCACCCATGGTGGTTGGAAGGGAACACTTAAGACTTTCTGAAAGAACAATTGTGTGTAGCGGTTACCGTTATGCTTGCTTCCTCCCCGGTCATCTTTCCTATCTGCTTTTGTATGTTCTGTGGGGTTTTTATCTGAGCTTTCTACTTTTACTGAAATAACTTTGGGTGGGTTTTTTTGAGTTTTCTGTTTTAAAAAAAATCAACAACCAAACCTTAACAGAAACCAAGCAAAACAAACCCCAATGCAGCTGGGGTAATGTTTGTTGTATTACCCTTTCTAGTTTTGTCACTCAAACTGCTTACTCAAATGTTAGAATGCCTTTTAAAAAGATGGCTAATGTCTTTGACTTCTTCATTGCTTGATTTTGCTCAAAGGTTTTGATATTTCCTTTGGCCCTTCACAGCTGCCAGACTCGCAGAAGTGTTTTCTCCCATCCCGATTGTTTCTGTGGAAGTAGTATGAGTAGCTGACTTTCTTCCTCCTTAAGGTTCAATATACGGCTTACCAACCACTAGTAAGTTGTTCCCAGTGAAACTCTGATCTGCAGGTTTCTGCTTGATGGTTGTAGTAAGAGATGAAGTTACACTTCTTGTTCTTTTTTCAGGTGGACAAACAATAAATCATAATCTCTTCAATAGGGTGGTGCTTAGGGAGTTCACAGGCTCTAGCTGATGTATGCATGCATTGGCACGGTGCTGGGGAGGGGAAGGAGAGTTGCTGAAAGTGAAGAGGGCAACTTTAGTTTGAGGCATGATTCAGCTTTTGGAAGAGGGATGTAGGGCAGACAAGTTCAGTGAGCTGGTCCTGGCTGCAGCTCGGCACAGAAGGTGGCAGAAAGATAAATGCCTAATCTTCTGCTGTCCTTCAGTATCTGAACATACAGAATTGCAGTATTCTACAGCAACTGTACGCCTCCCCTTTGGTTCACCGATTTTAGCTGATGGTGGCAGGATAGCACATTCATTGCTCTTTTGCAGCTTCACGTTGACTATCACTGCTCTGATTCGGCATGAGGTATGATCCAGGTTCTGCTACAAAGGTTCAAGTGTCTGCCTTAATTAAATGATCCCCATTAAAGCTTCTGTAAACTAAGGTGCTTTCTGTTGTCTTTCTTTTCTACTGAGCCATTTTCAGCTTCTATTTTTGGGGTGCTTGTTCTCCCTCTCAAACATAAATCCGTCAATATTATGCATGCCTCACAGGATCACAAGTTTTCCTGATATTTGTTATCTCTTGGTTAGAGATCGAGAAGAGAGACTGGCAGCTCTTACCGCAGCTCAACAAGAAGCCATGGAAGAGCTACAGAAGAAGATCCAACTGAAGGTATAAAAGGATCCTTTAGTTAAAATAGACATTAGCAGTGCAGAATTTTTGTGAAGTTATTTTCTGTAAGTTTTCTTCAGTGAAGGTGGCACAGTAGGCTGTATGGTGTCCTGAATGTCACAACTTTACAAGAGATTTTTATTTAGACTGCTGCATTCAGAAGAGGACCTTGCTGTATACCATACAGTTTGGAAGGAGGCTGAGCTCAATGGAAATTATTAATTTCAAAGCTTTGGACATCGTCACAAGTAAACCTGTGCTTTCCAAGAGGCGTTGATGTAATTTTGAATTAAATCACGAGGAAAGTCACTGTGTAAAAACTCTTGCGCTGTTTAGTGAAGACAGTTTTCCAGACAGTGCTACCTAAAGGTACTGCAACTGATGCCATCATGTGTGGCATGCCATTTGTTTCCAGAAGGGCTCCAGTTCCTTCATAAAGAAGGCACAAGGATTGAGCCCCTTTTAGTTCAGCTGAAATGACTGTCCAGTGGACAACCAAGGTGTCAGAGGTTTTTGACACATCCACTCAATTTTCCGTCACTATCCACTTATATCCATCAATTTTCAAGAGATATTAAGACTTCTAAAATGATTTTTAAGGTTCTGCAGTACAACTGTGTTTTAAAGTTTTAATAATTAGGTAATTTTTAAAATTCTAGGATGGCTTATGTATAAGTGCAAGCAATTTTTCATTTCAGTGTTACTCTTTTCTCTGATCCCAGTCTGGAGGCATCGTACCTACGTTTACTTGTGCTGTGAAATGCAGCTTTGTTACTACATACTACAGCCTCTGATTTTAAGTAATAGTTAAGAGTTTCTTCCATTCTCATGAGGGTTGGGTATGAAAACCTTCTGAAAGAATCCAGTGAGCTGTGCCTGATACTGCAGATAAATAACAAGAGATTTCTTTTAATTTGCATGTTGTGATTTCATATCTGCCAGTGAAAACAGCACTCTGTAAGTTACGTATCTGTTGAATTGAAAGTTGAACTTGTATTTTGTTCCAGTGTTATTAACAGCAAAACCAGAACTGAGTTGTTAAATGTAACAAAAAGTTTTATAGAAGGTTTTGCAACAGATTATTAATTGCTAATCACCTATAAACCAAAAATAATGCTGATTGATTTATTTTTTTTAAAAATCACAATGTTAAAATGTCTGTGGTGTGTATGACTTCTTATGCCTTTGAGAAATAAAAAAATAGTCTAAATTTAACAGAAATGCATCCTAACTGTACAGTACTTGGTAATTCCCACTGTTTCTGTGCACATTTGAATTCCATTCGCTGTAACTCAATGTGATTTTTTTTTTCCTTTGTTGCTGCAATGAATTTCCGTTCAGCATGATGAAAGTATCAGACGGCACATGGAACAAATTGAACAAAGGAAAGAGAAAGCCGCTGAATTAAGTAGTGGAAGACATGCTAATACTGACTATGCACCAAAACTCACCCCGTACGAACGGAAAAAACAGTGCTCATTATGCAATGTTATGGTAAGTTGGCTAGAGGGAATATAGCCAGAATTGCAAGGCCACCCTGAGCCATGAAGCTACAGCTGATGCTTCATTCACAGCTGAAACTCTGTCCCTGCTCTGCTTTTGTCAAGTCCACCTTACTTTTTAGATTGTTCTCTCTCTGCATTAGGTGTCTTAGGGAAGATCTGAAAGACCTGTAGAGGTGTAGGTAGAGTGGGCAGTACTCAGTTGTTTGCTTCCATTTCTAAGAGAAGCGAGAAGTAGGGGGCATAAAATGAAGGTAGTAAAAAGGCAAGAATGTGGCTCTGTACATAGCAGGTAGCTGGGCTGTGAACACCTTGTTTTTGGCATTGAATGTGAGTTCAGGGGATTATCGGATAAGGTGAGTTGGATTGGAATTCACTGAAGGCTACTAGATACAGAGAAACCACATCAAGCTCAAGAAGTTCTACAATTGAGCTTGGTTGGAGGCTTAAAAGTATTGAAAGGGAGACTCTGCTTTGTCTCTTCCTCTTTAAGGTTCAATATATGGCTTACCATACATACATATTACCATACAATAATATATATATGGCTTACCATATATATTATTGTGGGTTTTGGGTCACTGTTGGAAGCCATATGCTTTGTTGGGCAGACTTCTGATCTCAACAGGGTATCTCTTCTTGCGTCTGACATTCTGTATGTCCCAGGAATGGTGGAGCAGAGGAAGTCATGCAGTCACTGAGCAGGAAGAAGGGAGATCTGTTCTTCTCAATAACTCATTTATAATATATATTACTGAATAAAGCCTTAAATCCTGCTAAGCGTTATTTCTCGTTAATTGCTGCATTAAACTGGATTGCACGGAGTCACTTGAGGCCGTGCTGGAACAGAACCTACAGCTCAGCAGACTGGAGTCTTGTGTATTCACTGGTCGTGCGGTTCAGAATGGAAGTCCAAAATACAAAGTTAGGTTGAAGTCAAAATGGATGAGAAGCCAAGATTATTTTTTTTAATTGCTTAGTACAATTCTGGCTAGTGAATCATTATGTAATTTACTGTCAAGTCCTGCATAAAAGATGTTAATGTAAATTAGGTTGAGGAACAAAGTACCGTGCTTGAAATTCTAAGTATACTGCTGACTAAATGGCCTATAATATATATCTAAAATACTGTTATTTATAGATTATAGAATTACTGCAGAAAAAAAATTACTCTTAAGCTGTTGTCATTACAGATTTCATCAGAAGTGTACCTCTTCAGCCACATTAAAGGCAAGAAACACCAGCAGGCCGTGAGGGAGAACAGTAGTATACAAGGACGAGAGCTTTCAGATGAAGAAGTGGTAAGTTCTGTAATGTTCTTTCTAGATTACTTCTAGTTTCAAATGCCTAAGAAGGTCTTGAAAGTTCTTATGAAGGCATTGAACAAGATGATTTGGGTTAGCAAAGGAAGAATGGTGCCTTTTTGAACGTGGACTACCAAAGAAACAGCAGGTTCAAATACTTCATGCAATTCCCATTCGAATTAGATTGCATCTAAAATGTGACTAATTGCTTTTCTGTTAATCCAAAGGTGGTTTTCATCTCACTATGCTTATTTTTTCAGAATAAAAATCTGATGCACTGCAGGTGTCTGCATTTTGCTTTACTTGAAGTCCTTTTTCAGTTACCAGATATGCTGTCCTATGCAATAATCAAAACTCTAGTGCTGAATGACTCAAAAGCATGCAATTGGAAACACTTTGCAAGTATTAGCTTCGCTAGAAAGAAGAATTACTTTTTCAGTGGCTTCTTCAGAAGAATTAGCACTTAGGGTGATTTTTAGGAAGCACTGAGGACACTTTATGTTAAATCCCGGAACGATACTGGTTTGAAGAAAAGATTTCTGGATGGTGGTTGGGTTTCATTTCTCCCTGCTGCTGCCTGGATCAAACTCCAGTAATAAGTCAACTACTGATCGAACTCCAGTAATACATGAAGGCCTTTTCTATGAGGCAAATTATAATGGTCAGACTTGGAGTTCTGTCTTAGATAAAACCTTTGAATTCCCACGGATTGTACCTGTCAGACGTTAGAAAGAAATACTGTAGGAACCAAATCTCCATGGCTGATTTCAAATTGACTTCATTGTGTTTGGAAATCTGTTTCCAGCCAAGCTGATTTAAGTGAGACTGCTCAGTAGTTAGACTTTTTGGCTATCTCTTTCTGTCCTTTGCAGTTCTTATTGCTATTTTTATTTGTTGAAACCTTCTCTTTGTTTACAGCATCTTATATCTATTAGTAGCTTCTTTTCCCTTTAAAAAAATCTCTGGAGAGTTCAGGGTCTCAAGTACTGAAAACAACCAAGGTGGTTATCGCTGGGAAAAGTGAAAAATACAATCAGAGAGAAACAGTAGTCTGGAGGAATGATTTTTTGCTGAGTTTGCCTGCCCCTTCCTAACTCTAAAGAAAGTTTATGAACTCTCTTTTTAGTTTCTTTTCCCCTCTTTTACAGTGTTGTGTGGATAGAGATTTGGGTTTAGGCGCCAGGTTTACCTAATTGGATGTATGGGAGAAGGCTTCACACTGCATCCCTTCTCCTGGAAACAGGATCTGTGAGATTTCCCAGAATCTTTCATGGTGTACACGCGCATGTAGTGTGGGCATTAGCTCTGTCTAGCCATTGCTTGCATCTGTGTCACTGCTGGTTCTGTCTGGCTAATGTGAAGGGAAAGAGTGAACTAGTTTTTCTCTTGCCTCGGTGTTACACGCTATTCACAACATCTAATTTAATAGTTTGACAGTTCAGCTTCCAGAAGAAGGGATCTCCTACGTTGTTACTCAGCTGCGTTTCTGCCCAGCTGGTGAAAAATAAAGTTCCACTAGAGGGCACAGATATCTTCATTTTGGGTTGGATTTGTGTGGTGTCTGCCATCAGAGGCTTAAACCCAGTGCCCTGCAGTGAGACATTTCAATGTGAACTGGAGAAGGTAAAACACGTGGGGTTCCTTGCAAACCTCCTTAGTGTGGCAGCAAAAGGCAAGAATGGTTTTAGCTCAGCGAGCAGCTTGGTGATTACAATGGCAGATTTAAACAGCCTGAGTCAAAACCGTGCCTGGCAGTTGGCATGCTGGCAACATGTGGATACTTCTGTTGTTAAATATTTAGTATATTTTTTAGGGCTGTATTTTAATTACTCCAGGTATACAATTCTGATTCTATGTATTCTAATCTAAAATTTCCTTGCCCTGAGGGGGTCTCTATTTTTGGAGGGGGTTTTTCAGTAATAAGATATATGTGTTAGAAATATGGTCACTGTAAAGTAGAAAAGCAATTTGGTTTCTCTTATTGCTCCTTTGTGTACCTCTTGATTCAGCACCCATAGTTAATGCCAAACTTTGCCTCCCTGCAAATAAGCGCTTGGTAACTTTGGAGTTTTGAAATATTTGAGAAAAAAAATCCCAAATATTACACAGAAGTGAATTTTATTCCAGAGAAATGTTATGATACTTGTAGTTACTTATTCATTGCTGTTTCAGATTTTATAGTCAGCGAAGGTGTCGGTAGTGAGAACACACTTGTACTACTTAAAGTTATTGCTTGTCATCTGTGATGTCTTCAGATTATATATGCCTTGCCCGTGACCCCTCTTCTTTGACATAAAAGATTTTTATTTATATCACCTTTGACCTAATAAAATTTCACCTTTAACCTTGTGCACTTGACACCTCAGATAACTTACTCTTGCTCTTTGACTCATTTTGTGTTAAGCCTGTTAAGTAGAATAGGTAGCTGCCTTGAAAGAAAGCTTTTTTACAATTGTAATCTGACTGTAGAATTATTACCTCTTATAAAATCACCAAAGGACTTGAGATAGGTTTCTTTTGACCGCTTTGCTATCACAGAAGGTAAGATTTAAGTATCTCCCCAAGATTTTGGGAATGGATTTACGTCAGTGACTATATGATATGTCTTCATACAGTAAGGATTTTTGTTGGCGGATTTGACTGTAAGCAGAAAGTCGGAAGCTGTACTTGGAGGATCACTGACAGTAATTTCTCTGGGCCAGGTGGATGCTAATAATTGCTCTTGCCAGATAGAAAAAGAAACTCTTATATTCAAGACTTTTCCCTTTGCTGTAGCATTACTAGGTTCTGTCATTTTACAAGCATCTCCTGAGGTAAAAGGAGACTTGATATTGGAGGAGTTTTCCATTGCTCCAGAATAAAGCATATTGTGTAGGAGCTGACAGCTACTGTTAGGTCATCAATAAGATGAACTCACTTGTAGACACAAAATATTTGGAGAAACTCACAAAGAAGATAACTTTGTTATGAATGGAGATCCCAAAAATGAAAAAGCATGAAGTTATTTTTAAGACTGTATGACAGCTTCATTTCATCTCAGCTTTTTGGGTTTTCTTCATTGGGGATTTATTCGTGTCCAGCTGAAAAGGATGTAGATATTGATTAATTTTGAAACAGTGGTTATCTTATGAAAGCAAATTAAGTTCTATTCACATCTTTTACTTCCTTCTTCACTTTTCTTTTGCCCGGTCTCTTATAAATACATTGATTTGTGTAGATGGCCAAACTCTTTAAGCAGGTAGGCTTCAGGCTTCACTTTCTGGAACTCCCAATGCTATCATGGTGCTGCATCATTTCAACGTCATCTTCAGCGCAGTAACAATGGTCTGTCTACACTTTCTCCTTCTCCTTTAATGCACGTTGTCTTCACCAAACTTAGAGCTTGACCTTCTTTTTACAGTGCTGTTCCTGTCCCCACTCTTTTAATATTCATGTTACTTCCTGTTCAGGAAAAGATACAAACAGCACATGCAATTAGGTTTCATTAACTCCTCTGGATTCAGTTTGAAGGTATAACTGTGTTGCTGAATCAAAGCCTTTGTGACACAAAGGGCTTTTGCCACAAAGGCTGTTGCTTGAACAGGTGCCTGCTGAAAGCCATAGGAGACTGTTCAGTGACTTCAGTACACTGAGGAGTCTCTGCAAGGGCCTTGTAGGCTTCTGCTCTCCCCCGCCTTGATAACTTCCCACTTCTAAAATTAATTTTTATGTCCCTCTGCTTCCCCTCTCTCTTTTTTCTGCCATTCCTGTGTCTTCTAGTTTGCTTTGAAAAATACACATAGCATTGGTAATCCTTAGAGCTTTCTTTTTGGAACCATCGTCCTACCTCATGTCTGCATCCCCTGGCATTGAAATAGCATGGCTTAAAGGCAGCACTCAAGCATGAGCTGTGTAACTCCATACAGTCAGTCTGTGGATGTTTCTAATAACTGAAAGGTAGTTCTAAAAAGCAGACAAAATAGGTAACCTGGCAGGGGTTTGGTTAATTTATGTACAATGCATGCTAGAATTTTATGTATCCCCAAGCAGGATGAGGAATATTAATCCATGAAAAATGTGCTTTTTTATCAGGGGAGAAACCTGATTCTATTGCCATGATATAAATGAAACAAAGAACTTCTTAGAGGTATATTTAGATCAAATGAAAATATAATCCTGTGATGGAGCAGAGAGATTGTCGTCTGAAGCTGGACAGTGTTAAAACCTGAGGATTTATAGGAAGGCATGGATGGTTGAGCCCACCCACACTCCTCTTAAAAAACCTGAGATGGGCTGTAGTGTGGGTTGTCAAGTTGGCCGGGGTTGCGGTGCAAGCCTTTTCTGGCATAGGTCCTCCTGGATTGGAGTGGGCTCTGATTTACAGTGTGCCTGCGTGTGCTGGCAGGTTCCCCTGGTACAGATGCGGCTATGCCAGCAGGATTGTGCTTTGGCCAGGATGTGGTGAGAGCCTGCCTGCGAGGCAGCAGGGTGCTGGGTGCTGCCGCAAGTGCCGGTCAGCCACGCGAGCATTAGAGCTGGGACAGCATGCAAGCAAAACTGATGTTCCTAGGGAGTTCAGCTTTCTGAAAGCTTTTTGAGGTGAGGGGCTGGTTTTCTTTAAGAAACAGAGCTGTTCTCTCCTAGTTGTGTGCTGCTTCCATTGTTTCTTACCGAGGAAGTTACTGAGGGAAAGAGGTGTCGGAAGGTTTTCGTGCCTGACCTTCCCTATTTGCTTCTGTATTTCAGGGAGCTTTCTTGTCTAGAGATAGGGTGGTGCCCGGACTTTGATAGATTTGGGTTGGTTTTTTTTTATTTAGTATGTTTTCATTAACAATAAGTGATATATATAGTAATTGGTTTGTTGCTTCAGTCTTAGCAGTATTGGGAAAAATTGTTTTTGTTTTCCTTTCTGAATCAGACTTGTTCCCGGATTCTTTTATTTAAACAAAGTACACTGTCCTGTGCAACACTTTTGTAACCCAGCTAGAAGATAAGATTAAGCAAAATGGAAAAGAATAACACTAAATATGAAATTTCATCTCATATAGGATTCTGGGGTATTTATACCTGTGGGTTTGTGCCCTTACAAAATTCTTGTGCAAGAATAATAGTTCTCTCTTTTCCTCTTGAACATTACTGATGGTACCTATCTCTATATTGTGTTGCCAAGTGTGGTTTTAGCCATCTTTGTTCTGATTTTCACTTCAAAAGTACAGAAAGTCCTCAGCATTCAAGTTGTTGTGTTTGATTATTCAAGGCTCTGGATTTAAGCTTCTATGTGGGTCTGGTTTTTTTCAACTATGAACTTTGTGTGCCTAAGGTCTGCAGCCTTGCTCTGACTTCTCTTTGTGCTTCAGTCTCTTTCAAACATCTGTCACAATCTGAGCGACCAGGCAAGACCATTGCAGTACAGGGAGGTGATATTCAGTCAGCTCTGGTGCTAGATAATACTTAAATAATTCCTGGGCATATGGTTTGGTCATCTATTGAAAAATATTCTTGTTTCTTTTATCCATGGAGTTACAGAATTTAGACTTATTTGTATTTTTTTTCCCTTGGCACCTGACTCTTTTTT
Organism: Zapornia atra; assembly: GCA_013400835.1. NCBI lineage: Eukaryota > Metazoa > Chordata > Aves > Gruiformes > Rallidae > Zapornia > Zapornia atra. The sequence continues at coordinate 95,649 of VZTU01018674.1, read as the reverse complement.
TTCCAATAGTAGCCCATTTTCTTCTCTCTTACTCAGTGGAAGCAATCTAAAATCACAAACAGGAATTCCCCATCCCAAAAAAGCCTCAGGTTCCAGTTAAGTTTGCTTGACTTGTTTTGGGGAGTTTTTTTTGTGGTTTTTGCCTTGTTGCTGTTTTTCCCTGAAGAAGGGAGGACATTTTTCTCGCATGTTGCTAGATGGATGGAAGAGGCCAAGCATCTGTGGTGCATTTTTGGTTACGGATGTTTCATGTCAGTTGGATACCTGTGGCCCTTTCGGCACAGGAACTCTGGCCTTGTAGTTCTCCTGTGAGTATATTTGTCCTGGAAGAGGGTGTCATGAACAATCATGGAATTATAAAGTTTAATCCATGGTGCAGTTTGCAGAAGGTCTCCCGGTGCTCTGTTCATCGATTCTGGGGTTTTTGTACTTTACCCAGCAATAGCTTCTTGCCTTTAATATATTATGAAGTGGTGTTTTTCTTGGCAAAAACGTGCATCATTGATTGTTTATTGGCCATGTGTCTTTAATTGTGATTGATCGCTGCCAACAGCTGCACCCTTCCTCCTTTTGGCTTGGGTATCTTGAACATTCACAGCCGTAGGACAAAGTTCCGCTGGCTGGGCCGACTGCGCTCCTGTTTCCCCCTTCCTCTTCCTTGCCCTTGCAGCCAGGTGATAAAGTCTCTGCCTTCCAGCTTTCTCCCCTGAGCTGCAGAGTGGTATTTTCTCTGTCCAGCACATAGAAGAAACAGCTTCACTTTGCCATCTGTTCCCACGTTTTGGAGTGACAAGCGGGAAAGGGAATGATATTGCAAAGTCCCAAGAAATACATCAACCCACTGTGTTAGTACATTATTTGCTGCTTGTCTCAGTGGCAGGCTGTCGTATCGTTGAATTTATGGGCAAGCAAGGTGACTAAAAGTGCGGTCAGCAGTAGCAGTGGTGTTTAGGTTGGACGTGCTAGAAAGCTGTACGAATCCCTTGTTTAAAAAACTCTAATTAGCTTAGAGAAGTGAAGGGAAAACTATTTCTACTTTTGCAATGCGGGGTCGGTCTTCAGTTTTGAATAAATAATAAACTTCTTTAATGCTCTGTACTCCTAAAGTACATTCTAGCATAGAGATGAGAATAATATTTGAATATCCATTACTTTATGACCTGTTCTTCACCCAATGTAGCATTTGTAATAACTCTTATTAATGGCAGTAGATTAATACCTTCCTTACCTTAAAGCTTCTCCATATTTTGGAGCATTACTGGTGTAATGTGTATTTGATCACAAATATTTGATCTGTTCATCCTCAAGCATTAATTGTGTTTCAGGCTGTCATTGGTTATAATGTTGAAAAATTGAGTTTTACATTTGATAGAACGCATAATCTGCCTCAGCATCTGTTTTCCATATTAAATATTGTCCTAGGCTATGAGATAAAAAATAAAATACTGAGGAGATTTGAAATGTAGTAAAATAATGAAAAATATTCCTGTGGTAACATGATTTAGAATTGAATCTTAAAAGCCTCTTCAAAATTTGGCAAATACATCCCTTAGGTGATTAGATACAAATAAGAAACCGCTATTCCTGACGTCGGTAATAAATATTGAAACAGCTTTTTCAATTATTTTCTGCAGTTAGAGGATATTGTTTATTTTGAAACAGGTAAAGATGTTAATTCAGAAGATATATGTAGGCTTCAGAATAGTTACTTATTGATTTGCTAGAATATATTCCTGATGTACCTTATGCTTATACAAAAATACTTGGTTTCCTGCTTATTTTTATTAAAATGGTAAATGAATGACATGTACAAGTGTTTCTTTATAATCGTCCTCACGCTTATTATTTTAGTGCTGATGGGAGAGGGCAAGTAAAAACAAGCATTTGGAGGTTCTGGAGACTGGATTTAGATAAAGAGCTGGAGTCAGATAGTGTTCAAGTTCTGTTGGTCTGCAGAATTGGGTTGGAAACCTTGTGAGAATATGTTTTCTTTCCAAACTTGGGGATTCAAGGTTGGAAAGATTACAAAAACAATAAGAATAACCGGTCTTAGGTATTCTGGCACTTGTGCTTCTGTTCTGGCTAGAACCCAGAAATAGAGAAAGGAATGAAAATTGCAAATAATATACACGCGCACACACACATATATATATATCAAAACTTTTCAGATTCCAACAAAGTCACTTTGGCTCTGTATTTGGGGTGCAAGTCCAATGGCTGGAAGGGTTTTCCTCTTATGTGAATTGGTTAGTTGATATGTGATGTACGCTGTAAAGTGGACTGTACGTTGGGAAGGTAAGGCATTTTGCGTGGCTGTTACTAGCCAGTAGGATTTCACTCCAGTGCTGCTTTGTGGTAGCCCGGGACTCTTCAGAACTTATGGAAAGCTGCAGGAAACACTTGATATACTATGTGATGATCCTGGCCACTCCTGCCAGCCACTGACTGGCTTTGGACTGGAGGATTTCTCAGAGCTTTCCTTCCCTGGCTGTTTTCGCTATGCATTAGGAAGGATTTTGCTCTTCATGAGAGCCAGCAAGGAGCAACGTGCACACAAGAGAAGAACAGAGCATCTTAAGTTAGGACTGTTCTACAGCAACAGATGCCAGGCTGTGATTTTTCATCTCGGCATGAGCAGATACAGATGCTTTGCTGCAAGGTTGTCCCACCTATGCAATCTCGCCCCAGGTAGGAGTCATAAAAAGGCAACACTTGCTTAAACAGAAAGGAAAAGGAAATAAGTATTTCACCCCTTGTTGAAGGATGAGGAAATTTTCTTAGGAAGAATTCTGTTTGGCACACTTGACATCACAATTTAATAAAGCTACTATAAATATTTGCTGAATAGTGGAATGAATAGTGGCTTACATGTAATACAGAGAGCCAAAAGTGTCATAGTCAAAGAGATTGGGTAGGAAAATAATTTCGCAGTTGCCTTCGGGCTTGCTGAATACTTCCATACCCAGCGCTTCATCTGTCAAGGTCAGGTATGTGGGGGCTCTTGCTGTAATCAGGACGTTAAATGCCGTGAGCTAGTCAAGTGTGTTGGTCTTGTGAATGGGTATTGTATGAGGAGTGTGTCAAGTGGGAGCTTCGTTCTCCAGGCGTTGTATTTTATATGGATTACTGAGGTCCAGATTTCCGTTTAAGGTTTGGTTTTCCTCATCCAGACTGAAGTGGGCTGTACTCAATACAGAATTTCAGCATTTTGTAGTAGTTGCTACGCTTTTCATGGAAAAAAATTGTAATTGTGTTTCTTCAGGAGTCTGAAAAATTTACTTGATTAAATTAGTTTTTATCTCCTTGCTTGTTAATGAAATATTGAAATTCTTAGAGGAAATGTCTTTCAGTTGTTAAAAAGTACTTCAGTGGTATGTGAAAGTGATTCAAGGTCTATCTGGCCATGTCAGATAACAGCATGTGCCTACACAGAATGCCACTGAAATATATTTACCAGGCTACTTTGTTTCATCAGCTTCATCCAGGTAGAGACAGGCTTGCTCTGAGAAGCAGGTACAACACGCCTTGTGATTTTTCAAAGTAACCTTTAGTTTCAGTGAATGCATGTAAATAATACTGGAGAGAAATACCGGAAGTATTTCTACTCTGCTGCATCACTGAGCCATCTGTATAAGTATATCTAGAGGGATATATACAGATGATCATACAGGAGAAATACATCAGCTTTCAGTTCTTATTTCCATATTTTGCAGCCATACATCACAGCCTGGCACAGACTAAGTGCACTGCGTGGCACAGATTCTGCCAGCTTCGTGAAAGCCGATACCTTATTTTGATCCCAGCTGTGCAACTTAGAAGATGAGCTATCGAGTATGAAAAATGATGGCAGAAATCTGATATGGGATGACCACCGTAGCTGGTTCTCTTGTAATCCTGAGATAAAATGTCTTCTGTTAGGACAAACCCAGCAAAATTATTTTACATAAGTCTTTAAAACAAACCTTGAGAGAAATTGTGCAGCTAAAATTAGCATTGCTGGTGTAGAAACTGAACTGAACCTGCAGTGAACATTTTTGGTAGGTGTGAATGCAGATCTTAACGAAAGCTTTCATTAGAAAAGAGCCTTTACTTCATAATTATTTGCATTTGTAACAGCCCAAATTCTCCAAAAATCAGGCAGTTTGCAAATACCTATGTGGGGGTCAGAATGTGCTCAGCATAGTGCAGAACCAATAATGCCCCTTCACCTTACCATAAACCCAAATTCAGAATGCCTCTGTGGAGGGGGTAAGCTAGTCTCAGTAATTCTTACTGCTTTTAGCATTTACTGAAATAAAAATTATAACCGAAAAGCAAAAGGCTCTCAGGAAGAAGTGAATCCAGAAGTAACCCAGTTACTCTGCAGAATCCTTGTTAGAAATAACCCCAGAAGATGTATAGTTTCGTTACTGCTCAGAGGAGGCCAAAAATTTCCTTTCCAAAGACAGAATGGCTTTGCTCACTTTAATACACTTAAAGCAGTTCAATTTATGGTGTGTTAACCTGTCCTACTAGTAGTTGTGGGGGTAAAATTACTCTGGAATTTAATTATTTAAAGGATTGGCCATCATGGTACTCCAGTGTCACTCAGCAGATTTTAAAAACTCTGTTTTTTTCAGATAACTGGTAGGAACTTAATAAAGCACGGGAATAAGTAATTTTTGCACTGCTCTAAAGCATAATACACAAGCAGCAGCAGCTATCTTCAGATGTCAGCTGTCATTCAATACCAAGCTATTAGTTAGACTTGTTTCACACCTGAATGGCGTAGGCCTGCCTGCTGTGATAATCCTGCACTTTGATCTGTACCTTCAGAAAGTGACAGTGTTTGTGATGTGAGGTGTTATTACTGCAGTCTCAGTTTAATGAGCTGGGTGCGTGAAGTCTGATATTAATCCAACCCGCCACACGTGAAAGCTGAGAACTCTGAGAAACGTTGCTCACAAAGGTGCTTGAGTTCCTGTGAACATAATGGTTTGTAACTATCCAGTGTGCCCTCACGGGGTGAGAAGCAATCGCGCTTCTTGAGCTCTATAGTGCTCTTCCAGTCATCCACCAAAACACAGGTGAGATGAGCAAAAAAAGGCGGGTGTCTGCTAAGGGGATACAAGGCTTTGTCTTGCTCATCAGTGCCACAGGAGGAGGAGAGTGGGCTGATGGCACCTGGATGAAGGTGTTCTGCCCCTTGGGTAAGGTGGTGTCCATTTCAAAGCGCAGCATGAACTTCCTTTTGCTTTGCTGTCACCTTGAAGGATAGAGCAAGTTGTTTGATGATTGGATGAACCAACCAAGTTGCCCTGTTGAACAAAGATGCAGAACTGCGGTAATAGCCCTTGTTAGTTTTGTGTATTACAAGTGCTTCATCCTGTAAGATGTGAGGTAAACTAACAGTGTATTGCTGGCCTGGGTTGCGCTAGTTCACTTGGGAAAGCAGGCGTGTACATACCAAATCTCACTGCAAAAATAATTTGTTATTCTTTTGGATAACCAAGCGTCCACAAAATGTCCCCAGTTAAGTACCTGAAGCTCAGTAGCAAGGCAGGAGCAGTGTCATAGTCTGTCTGAGGAACTCCGCTTTTCTTAACATTGACAAACTCAAACCCATCAGCTTCCAGTGAAGTTCCAGTCTGATAGTTTCTGGGTTTTAAAAGAAAGCTTAAGGGCAGAGCTATTTTTAGGTGGGTGTTGAGGGATTCATCTCTCTGAGAAGACAAAAATGAACTGGGGTTTCATACCTGGCACTGGAATGGTTGATGTTCTGTGCTACTACAGACTGGTTGTAGGAACTAACTCATCGACAGTGTTTCTCTAGCCTTGTTCTGATGAATCCCACCGAAAAGGAACAGTCCTTGAGGATACTGTAAACAGCTTTCTTAGCAAGAAGAGCTTGTAAAATCAAACAGACAATATTGGGGGGGAGGAGGGTAGGAAAGCTGTTAGGATGACTGGTACAAATGGATATGGCACTATCGTAGTGTGAACTACTTGTACAATACACTGAGGGGAAAATGTTGGGGTCTGCGGGCAGTTGTACAGGACAGGCAGCATAGCAAAGTTAAAATCAGCACTACTTTTAGAATCTGCTTTAGATGATTATGCTTGATTTCTTATGTCTAATATTAATTCAGCATTCATTTTGCATTCCTATGATTTAAGATAGAAATTTCAATTGCTGTTTTGACCAAATATATATATATTGCTCGGTTATATCATGCTGCAGTGCCTTACAAAAAGCAAATGGTCTTTTTCCAGGAAAGTTCGCAGAGATTTATTTTGTTTTCAACAGGCATAATATTTTCCTGAATCGATGAAAGAAAATATGGGTCGTTTTCTGGAAAATACTGCCTATAAATTTTTTAACACTTCACCTTTTACTTGGAATTTGAAGGATACTTACAAAAAAAGCAAGGAATAACCAGGTCTGATTGTGACACTAATAATTTTCAAGGATATATCAATAATTATCCTTGAAATAGCGGTGACCTTATACATTCATTGTGTGCTCAAGATTCTGTAAGAACATAACTGTAAGATAATCCTCAGTATACTAAAAGTAGGGTAAATACATCCTAATAACTGGCATTAAACTAGTTGTTCATCGTTAGGTGGAAAAAAGAGTAATTGGGTGTTGTAGCCCAGTAGTCCAAGCAGCCGTAATGCAGTGTGGAGATGTGGTTGGACTTGTTGCGCCAAGGTGTTTGTAAGAGAGGGTTCAGTAGCATGGATGGGTCTGTTAGTCTCTTACTATCGCAAAAGGTTGTTGTAGGATCATGCAGACCATCAGTTTGAGGTTTAGGGGTGTTTATTTGCATGCCCAATTTCTGGAAAGTCCACTGGTCTTTGGGATTGTTACAAGCACCTACATGGCCATTTCTGGATAGCATAAGGCAATCGAAGCTGAGACTAGCTCCGTTGGTTAGTCCTCTAGAAGTGATAAATACTAATTTTAATTGCAGACCTTGAACCACACAGGGGTAGTCCGTACTTTCCCTGAAAGTACTTCTGAGGAAAGAGGAAATTTTTGGTGACATTTTAATAAAAACATCTTGAAACAAAGCATTTATTTAAAATCCAACGGTGCAATCGCATTCCCTTTTGTGGCATCACTGCAAAAAGCGATGTATTTCGTAACTAAAGTGCTTCATCTGTGGGCGGCTGAGGTTCTACCAGTATCTTACTGAAATGCAGATCTGCTTATGTGAGAGGAAAAGCTATATTCCTATCAGTAAATGGGAAAATCATAAGTAGCAAATAGTTTCAATGTATTTTAGCTGCAGTTAGGACCAGTTTAGATCTGCAGGAAGATTTAAAATAACAAACTGGAATCAGTTCATTCAATGTAACGAGTTATGTCAGTTGACTCGTTACTTGAAAATGATGGATGATGTTTATTCTCCTTCTCTCAATAATTATTTTCCCATATTATAAAGTGCCTGTCACGTGTTCTTTCTGGTGTGAAAAAAATCTCCTTCCCAAAATTTACTTAAAATTTTGCTTCACTTTCTTAATACTTTGTTAAATATTTAGTGCTGCTGTTTCCAGGGAAGATGGTGTACAATCTCCATCATGAACCGTGAGATTAAATATTCTTTGAATATTTTCTGCAGGAGCACCTATCATTAAAAAAGTACATCGTGGATATTGTGGTTGAGAGCTCTGTTCCTGTGGAACCATTAAAAGATGGGGAGGAGAAACAAAAAACTAAAAAGAAAGCCAAAAAGCTGAAGGCACGGATGAACTCCAGGTAGTGCAAACTTTCTTTTCATTTTTTTTTCCTTTAAGTTTTCTTGTAAACTTTCCCTTTTGTCCTTTAGTACAAGTGCAGTGGAAGGCTGAAAAAAAAATTAAAATTATTTGCTTTGGGAGTGTCTTGAAAATAACACTGATGAGCCTAATTTATGGCCACTTTCTCTGATTGCAAAAGAAAACTGAGTATCGATCTGGAGCCCTTGGTTTCACCTGTTAAGAGCTTTTCTCATAATTGGATGCCAGTGCCCTGCCAAAACTGTAGCCTCTTCTAGCATACAATAGCATGTTTAAATTTGTGTAAACCATGCCTATTTTTCTTTCTAGCTATTGATTTTTAAATGAAGTATCAAAGAAAATCAATAGTAATCAACAAATAGAAGTCAGCCTGCTGTAGTGTCAAATCCCATGACTAAATTTAATCATTTTTTGTTGCCTGTCACAACAAAAAGAAAGTTAAAAATATCTCAAAATGGAGAGTTGTCAGAACTGCAGCTTGTTATTAATCAAAATAGCGACATGTGCAAATCGGTGGGATACATAGGACCGCATCGGATTGTGCGCTGGTGGCATCACTCTTTAAAGCTGTGTAGCCCCCCAGTTGAGGTTACTGCTCAGTTGGATATTGTGACACAGTTTTGCCTTTATCTCTGTCAGTACTTCTCAGAAGGTAAGGGTCATTGGTGCTTATTTTCTCTGCCTTGTTTTTAAGCAAGAAGAAAAAAGTACCTGGATGGATTTTTAGAGCTACAGTACAAATGAGATGTTTTATTAACTCGTTAGTAGTGCTAGCAGTGGCACAGTAGCTTTCCAAAGCACGATACTTTTACTATGGATGCCTGTTTCTGACAGTTTACCTCTTTGTATGAACAAATGCAGTGTCTGACTACCACATTAGAAGACCCCGTTGAAACTGGATAACATCTTCTTCCATGTTTCTCATAGCTCAGGGTGCAGAGCTGTTCGTATTACCTTATGTTTTAATGCAGTTACCGGGTCCAAAATTCTTTCTCGAGAGCTGCTTCTGTGGAATTTAGTCAGAGACTTGTCACACCCATGAATAGGAGCTCAGATGAAAGTTTGTTATTGGCACTGACAGCTGAAAAACTTTTTCAGAACATTTTGAATTTGAATGTGTCAGACCACTGGGTGAGTCAGCGTATTCATCATAAAAATTATAAGCAAAGCAGTAGTAAGGGGGCATCGCTTCCCAAAAGTGATATATGACTGAAAAACACAGGGAAAGTTTCAAAATCTGAGAGGAGTTATATTGGCAAGATGTGAAATTCATGTCCATCAGGCTTGCCTTTAGTTTTTAGCGGTGACTAAACTTTTCCATGGGGCTGCTGCCCTTGAAGATACGTAAACTGAAGATCTCACCACAAGTTTTCTACTCTTAACACAGAAGACTTACTAATTAGATACCCAGTAGCTGTAGGATACAAAGGCTGTTCCATGGGATTTCGAACAACAAATGGATAAAGGGGTGGGGGAGGAAATCCATTTTGGAAGTTAATTTTAGCCACGCAAGTCTTGCCAGTCTTCTGCAGTTACTCTAATTGACATGGGAGTAATAGTAATTGGCAGAGTAAAGACAAACTGCCTAGATGTTCCTGCATGTAAGTGTATTACTGGTAAGGTAGGGAAGTTCTCCGTGTTCAGAAAATGAAAGAGGATTATCCTGATCTACGTGGCTAAAGCAGTAGCCTCAGAATTACAACATGAAGTACTAAATTAAATAATTGAGGTAATGTCTACTCCATTTCTGCCAAACAGAATAGGCAGGATTAGCACCAGATGGCTGGGAGTTCACTGCTCAAAAGCAACTCAGAACTTAGGTGGAATACATAGCGCAAGCTGTGTAACTTCAAGGATAATTTATTAAGGATGGTGTGAAGGGAATATCATGTCAATAACTCACATGGTTGCACAGGTGTTAACAGATCATCTGCAAACCATGTTTTAGTACATGTTTGCAAATATTCCTCTTCTCTAGAAAAAGAAACAGTTATAACAAGCCCCCTTACACCTTAAGACTTGGAGTTACACGTTCATTTTGGTTTCTAGGAGCTCTGATTAATTCAGCTTGAAAAAACCCAAGAAACCACATTCAGATAGCTTCTTGTTGCTCTCCTAAGTTTCTAGATCCTAAATCACTGTTACAGTATCAAAGCAATGAGGGGCAATGGTGAACGAGGGGATGAATTGTGATCGGTTATTAGATATGTTGGGAAGTTTTGCTAGTCTTATTAATTATATTTATAACCTAAGCCATTAAACGGGTGCTATAGTAACTACTGAGTAATTTATCTCCAGTTAACGGGCTGCTAGCAGAGGAAGTCTTTAGTACCCCCCAGGAGCCTTGAGGAAAGCTAAACTGGAGCAACAGAGGTGGAGTTGCCAGCTAGGAAATACATACAGTGGAGATTTGCTTTGCAATGGATTTAAAGCCCTTGGGTCATGTTCATCTAGTAACAGATACTTTATGTGATCACTCACGTTTGAGTGACTTGTCTGTATGAAACTCAGCGCTGGAATGTGTTGTTTCTGGCTAGGAGGCAGGAAAGGAGGCAGAAGGTTAATAAAGGAATTGCACCTTCCTGTTTAATACTAAGTTCAGTTGTGATTAATAGCTTTATTAATGATCCACAAATCAGGGCTAGCGCTAAGGGAACAATATGTGCCTGTAGGGTAAACTGGTTTAACCTGCGAAAGTTAAGCAAGCCAAGGGAGCGTTGGAGTGGCTGTGGAGATTGGTCCTTTTGGGTGAACAGACACAAATACAGAGAAATGTTTAGTGATGTATCTAAGAGAAAGAAAAGGAATTGTGTCTCCATGGTACCTCTTTCACAGTGCAGCAATAGACAGGTTTCCCAGTGGAAGCCATTGGCAAAATCTTGGATTTGGGGAAAAAAAGAAACAGCTGGATGTTTGTCAAGTTAGCAAGAATGCCAGCTGACAGCAGTTAATGCTCAGTATACCCTGGAAATAAACAGGAAACACCATTTTTATAGGTGAAAGTTGCCCGGAGGCAGGTTATTGTTCTGTTGCTGTCCTGAGGGGCTTTTGGCACTTCCCTCTGGGTTACGGGTGCCCTTGGTAGAGATTGATCACACCCCTAATCCCAGAGCTAGTCCAGCATCCCAGTAACGTGACCCTCAGATGGTTTGAACAGCTAAATGCTTTTACTGCCTGTGGGATGTTTCTTCATCACAGGGTTCCATCTCCAAGAAATGAATTTTTCTGTATCCTGGTAGTGTCTGGATTGCTTTTACCTTTTTTTTTTCTCCCACCACTTTTTTAGTGTGCGTGGTTAGAAGGGGTTACAGGATTACTGCCCTGCATCCAGGTCTGGGTGAGGAGCTGTGATGGTTTTCACCTGTTGGCACAGGCTGGCTGGAGTCAAAACAAGCAGTGGAAAAAAATAATCCTTGTCTCCCTTTTCCTGCTTTTTGGCATCTGGCCAGCGTAAATAATACTTTTAAGGGGCTAAAGAGGTATGTGTTTCTATTTCCAGCAGTAAAAGAGTCGGTTTTGGAGGTATTTACTTCTGTGCTGCCTGCCTAACAGGGTTCATTCATTGCATTACAATATGATCAGTAGTTATATAAATAATACTCCCGGGTCTGTAGATATAACTAATTATTTAGATATTAATTATAATCTCTGTGCTGTAGTGATCTTCTGATCTGCACCACATGCCTGAATTGCTGATGTTTTCATCAAAACAAGGTAGTTTTATAATAAGCAGTAGACTAATTGTTAATTGCTGATATTAAGTGTCCGAATGGATTATGACAGGGCAGAATTGACAGAAATGCTGTGAGCTACAGACAATGGTCAATAATAATGTGTGTTTTCCCCTCCAGGGCAAAAGAATACGAGAGTTTGATGGAAGCAAAAAATGCTGTCTCAGATTCCCCATTTAAAGCCAAGTAAGCATTTAACTTTATATATTTTAGACATACATATTTTTTTTCCCCCCTGTCTGTAGCAGAAGTGCTTCTGAGATGTCCAGTGAAGCAGGTGAGGTAAGGTTCCCGCTCAATAAGGGGCACAATGCCATCTTGAATTACAGATGAGTTTCTAGTACAGAAGGTCTGGTGCTATAGATGTAGGGTTTTTTCGAAGACTGTGTAGGATGGATGCAATAGTAAAGAAGAACACACGCTCATCCTTTTCTACCTGGAAGCAAGAAAGTTCCAGCTCTGTGCTTCAAGACTGATGGTGAAAATTCAGCGCTGGAATTCTGGGACTGAAAAGTCTTGTGTGTGGTCAGAAAGAAAGGTTTATAGATGAAAGGAGATACTTTAATGCACAGATGTCTTAATTTGGCATTGAGATTTTTAAAGAATTGATGTTTCTATTGTCTGGTATAAGGCACAGATGAAAATGGATGGGAAGATTCACTCAAGACCTGTTATCACTGATGAATTCCTCCTCCTTAGTTTGAAACTGAAAATCACTCAGCTTTTGCTTTCTGATACCATCCAAACTGGTTGGAAATAAAAAAGATATTTGAATATTTGAATTTCCAAAAATCTTTGGTGATAGACCTTATCAAAAGCTTTTAGCAATGCTGTATAGCTGTAGCAGAAGTGGAAATCAGTTAAAAAAGTGGAAAAGGAGTATATGATCAGTCCTTGCAGAACAGGAAGATTACCGGTAGAGCTCTGCAGTTCTGCGATGTTCAGTGTATTCTCAGCTGACTTGGAGACAGAGAGCAAGTAGTGAGGTGACACGGTTTGCTGCTGTGAAGATACTCGGCGTAGTAGGGACAAGAGCTCTGCAGTGGTGGGGAAAGGCAGAACATCATTGCTGGAAGGTGCACTAGAAGGTAGCATTGTTTTACCAGTTACTGTTGGTTACAATATTCAGTGCATCGCCCTTCTGCTTCCTGGGTTGCATATACAACTTGCCCGCATGCCTTGTCTCTCACATAGTCTTTCCAGTAGCTCGAAAGCCTGCCCCCAAGTCTCAGTATGTATCTTAAAATAATAAAAATACATCACTAGTTTGACGTGTGGAAAAGAGCGTTCCCCACCAGATGGCACACCTGCATAAACACTGCGAGGAAGGGGGTGCTGCTGGCAGCAACTCTTCGTTTTGCAAGATTAGTTTCGTGGCAGATTAAAGCTTTTAGATTTGTAGCTTACACATTTCGTTTTTCTTTGCTACCAGAAAATTAAAAAATAGGGTCTAGTTGTCGGAAGGTAGAAGTGGGGGGCATTGGAGTGCCCCAGGAAATACCGGTAAACTCTGCTGCTTCCACTTTAGTTTCTTTCTGACTTCTGATCATCGGTGATGTACTTGGGTCGGGTCTGTCTTAATTGCAGAGCAATAGAAACTCCAGTTTTTCAGTTTTTTAAGGTTTGTTTTTTTCTTATTTCTCAACTTAACCTGAATTTGCAGTTTTCATTTCTCTTAATGAAATGCTAGTGTGCTTTCAGGCAGAATCTTCTGTTCCTCTGCTTTCTTACTTTCCTCTTCTTCTATTGCTTCTATTGTACCTTTAACATGTTAACTGTTAATGGCCACTGTGTAGCTTGCTTTCATCAGGGATCTTCTGGGAGAACTCTTTTACCGTCTTCCCACAGAAACGTAGTGATGTAGCACATGCTTACATTGACATTTTTAAAGCATAGTTTCTGATACCATGTTGTTATTGCCAAAATTACACAACCTACCTACCGTGAGGGCTCGTGTTTTCGTTGAAATCAAGGGGGTAACAGTGGGAGTTCAGGACTGTTTTGAAAAAGAAAGAGAGCCTGTGAGTCAACCAGAAGCCTAGTTTATGTCTATAATATTTGTTTCCTTTACGCAGTACAGAATACAAAATGAAGGTGGATAGGGAAGGGTAGTTTTTATCTCTTTAGACAAAGGAAAGGATGCCAAGGCAAGAAATGCCCCGTGTCAAGAGTTTTAACCCAGATCAGATCTGTTTACACAGAGAAACATTCTTAATACAGCAAAAACTAATAAGGAAACCCCTTTGCAATAGAATTAAGCACAGAATCCTACTTAACCATGTACCTTAGGAAGAAGAATTATCTGAAAGAAGCAAACAGTGGTAGATCCCTGCTGACATGTCATTGCACTAAGAAGATGTGAAAATATAGGTAGACTCTTGCCTCATTAGCCAGAACACAATGTACTGCACTAGGAGCCAATATTAACTGCTACTGAACCTGGCTGAGAGCAAGCGAGCTCTTGCCAACACAAGGACTTTTCACAGCTCTCCGACACGCTCTCAAGGGGCCCACGAAGTTCCTGAGAAAAGTCATGTCATGGGATGAAGCAGGTAAAAACATGAGAGCGCTGAACACGGTTGGTTGTGTCGAAACAAATGCCAGTACTTCTTGCTTATTCCAAAGGGAGGTTTGATGTGCGCAGGTTGGAGCGCAGTACACTGGTGAGCAGAAAATGCTTCTTAGCTTGGTGCACTGTGGAATTTAAAAACTGGAAAAGTTCTGTACTAATTCCTTTTAAAATGTGCCGCAATTTGGTAGGTTTGTTTATTTGCTTAACAGAAGCAAACGTGGATGACATAATTAAATATAACTTTGACGCTTCCTGGCAATTCCACATTCCTTCACTCCCTCCTCTCATCCCAAATTGATTGTGACTTTGCAAACTACTGAAACCATTTATGGCATGCGATTCCTTATCTGATTTGAGTTCCTAGTCATGCTGTCAGTTGTTACAGAAGAAAGACAGAACCCCGAATTAGCCCCTGGCAGGTAAAAAGGCTTTCTAGATCACCTTTAAGATTACGCCATCTTAATATTGCGAGACCACTGATTTCCTGCTGCAGCTGATGGATCATTTCAGTAGTTCTTGTTAGTTTATGGGCTGCGGATTTATAAAACCTTTTGCATTAAGGAAGCACTGATCCAAGTGCTTTCTAAGCTTTACATTGGTAAGACGCTAATATCAATAAGCAGACGGGGTTTATCCTACTTTGATAGACATGGGATGTATGCCTTGGTATGTATGTATGTACACTTCCCGAGCCCTGGACCGGGTCCACAAGTGGGACTGTGAAAGGCTCGAAGTAGATATTTTTTGAGAAATCAGAGTTTTAGGACTTCAGAAAACTTTGAAAAAACCCTTAAACAGAGTTTTCTTTTTAGTATCTATTTTTTAAAAAGTGTCCCTTAATATGAGTGGGAAAGTAATTCCTAAAGCCACCTTATTTGGGAGGTATTTTGCTCTCCGAACGATTTCACATGGTGAGGGGCAGTTTGAAGGAAAAGGACCGCAGCCAGTCTCACCTGGCACAGACGGCCTGTTGTTCCCTGGGTGTACACTAGGTGGGCACTGCTGGCTCTTGGTTCCTTTGATAGATGCTGATAGGCTCTTGATGGATTTGTTGTATTAATTCGCATGCCCTGGGAACTGATCTGAAGGTAATTATTTTGTGTCCAGAGTTCACCTGTCCAGAGGTATGGCTGTGATGCCACTTTGCCTTTGCAGCATTCCCGGGTGTGCTGTCCGGAGCACATTTTTTCCAAGGGAAGGGGAATCTTTTCACAGAGTTAGTGTTAGTGACATCTACTTTCATCTTCTAACACAAAGGCTGCAGGCCTCAGTGTTAAAGCAATCTGCAGAGCGTAATTGTCATACTTCAACACGAGTGGGGAAAGCGAGGTGTGGTGGTTTAGCCCTGGCTAGATGCCAGATGCCCACCAAAGCCAGTCTATTACTCCCCTTCCCAGGTGGACAGGGGAGAAAATATATATTAAGAGGCTTAGAAGTCAAGATAAGGACAAGGAGAGATCATTTTATCAGCAACGATATGGGCTAAACAGACTCAACACAGTGCAGGAAAGAACTATTCTAATTTATTACATTACACTAGAAAGAACAGTGAAGAACCGGAGTCAGGAGTGCAATCAAATCTTAAAACAAATGCAACCAGATCTTAAAAACACGTTCCCTCCACCACTCCCTTCTTAGCAGACTTTAATCAGAACCTTGCTCCCTTCTTCCCCCCCGCTCGCAGTACAGGGGGGGCAGGGACTGGGGAAAAAAATGGGGTTCTCAGTAGCACCTTCCCCCCACCTCTCCATTCTAAGCAGAATTCCCTTTAGCCATGATTTTACTCCCTTCTTCCCCCCCTGCTCGCAGTACGGGGGGGGGCAGGGACTAGGAAATAATAATGGGGTTCTCGGTTACTTCATGAGCTGTTTTCCTTTCCCAGATCTTAAAACACCTCTACCTCCCCACCCCGCTCCCTCCTTAGCAGACTTCAATCTAGTCATGATTTCACTCCCTTCCTCCCCCCGATCACAGCACAGGGGGGCAGGGACTGGGAGACGGGGGCTTCGGTCAGTTCCTTGCAAGTTGGTTTCCTTCTCGGCCGGGGGGGGGAAATCCGTTTCCACACACCCTCCCCCTGCTGCACCGTGGGGTCCCACGCACTAGAGACAGTCCTCCACGAACTTTCTCCGTGTGTCTCATCAGCTGCTCCGCCTGGATCCCTGCTGTGGCGGGCAGCAATAAATCACAATGTCTCTCAGTCCAAGTCCTCACACGGGGCACACCAGCCTCCCCCAGCAAACCTGTACCAGTGCAATTCTCTCTCTCTCGCTCGCTCATCTCTGTAGGTTCCAAGTGCTGGCAGGGGCTTGCTTCAGCGTAAGGGTCACAGCGTCTTCTCCATGTCTCCACCTGCTCCATCCAGCATGGAGCCCCTCCACGGGCTGCAGGTGGGGTCTCGGCCTTTACCATGGGGTTTCTCCATGGGCTGCGAGGGCATCTCTCTCTCCAGCACCTGGGGCGCCTACTCCCCCTCCCTGGCCTTGGTGTCTGTACAGCTCGTTACATCTTCTCACTCACTTCTCCGGTGGCAAAATGCAGCTGCTTCTGGGTTGTTTTCTCCTATATGTGATTCTCAGAGGCACTGTGACTATCTCTCATTGGCTTGGCCCTGGTCAACAATGATTCCGGCCTTGGATTGTTTACATTTTCGAGCTCCAGAGAATTCCAGCAGCTCCTCACAGCAGCCATTTTCTGCACCCCCTGTTCTTTTCCAGCACCCAACCTCGCAAAACCACGACACGAGGTCATGAACGACTGCCTGAAAGGAGTTAGCAGGGTTGCAGAGGGAAAAGCCTAAGCCCCGTAGTCTAGTACTCGAGCCCGTCTGTCCGTAGGCGAGGAGGAATTGGTTTTTCCGTGTCTGGGGCTGTAGGGCTTTTTGCTTACCTTTCTTTATAACTCTGTAATGGGACACTTCTGACAGCACAGAGATGGGAACCACTGCTGTCCCTGGGAACGGCTGCAGCACGAAAAGCAGAGGTAGGAAATGAAAGATGGTTTCCTGTAAGAGGCTGCTGGAGGAAAGATGGGACTGTAGCGGTAAGCTTGTTCTTGCAGGGGCCCAAAGCTAAATGCCTTTAACAGCACGGTTCCTTCTTATTTTCCTTGGGGTCCATAGGATAAACTTACCCTATAGGTTTCCTTGGTGTAGGCTAGGGTCCAGTTAGACCAGTTACAGCATGCTATGTGAAAATACCAGTTACTGGAGGAGAAAACAAATCAGATAATCTCTGAAGCTGTAAGTATTTGTGCAAAATTTAGTTTCCAAACAGCTGTGAACCATGGAAGAGTCAAAGCGTAAATAAAATTTATTTAAACTTTAAGGAAAGATAAATGCCTGCTTTATGATTGGGTGGGTGATAGATTCCATCTCCAGAGAACTGCTGCAGTATTCATATGGGAATCCAAAGAAATAAATTCAGAAAATAACCTTTATAGGAGTTTTTCAGGCAGCTTCCATTTCAAAAGCTAAAGAAGAGCCGCAGATGTAGATGCTTCCGAGCAAAGGGAGCATGCCACGTGTGCCACGCTGTTAATTAAATTAACTTTACTGCAGAGGATGAAACTGCAGGCAGTGCAGAACAGTGCAGGGCTGTGCGTTGTCTTACGAGGACACAGCATAACTCCCTGTTTTGGGACGGGCAGGAACTGCCACAGACTTTCCCAGCCCTCTCCAGGGATGGGCTGCATCAGGAAGAATTGGGGCTGTGTGTCCGGCTGGCATCTGGCCTCCCTGGGCAGGGATGTGTAAGGGAGGAGTAACCGCTCCTTCCATACAGGAACCACACAGAACCCAGCACTCCGCCTGGGCGTACTAATCCTTCCTTGCATGTGTTCAGTGAGCAGCCAAGAAATCATGGATTTAAGCGCGGAAGTGCCAAAATACGTCGATGTTGTTATTCCAAGGCTTTTTTCCTAAAGGTGAAATAGGGCATATAAATATTAACAGAGATCTTTTTCCTGTAGCTTCTTAAATGCACTAAACCTCCTACAAATACCTAGCCCATGCTAAAAAGGAACCCTTAATTCACGCAATACTTGGTTTTAATTCTGTTCCTGTATTTGCTATATAAACCTTCAATATGAATATCCCTCATTTTCTCATTTGCAATGCAAAAAGATCAGATATTGTAGTAGCTGAATGTACTGTTTATTAAAGTTTACGTTAGGGTAATGTTCAAAGGCCGGTCAGTGCCTTAGGGTCTTCATGGTATTTCTTCTGCCTTCTCAATTAGCAGTTTGTGGGCGATACTAAAATCTTAATTAGTGAGATTTAAGTAATTTTAGATAAAAAGGCATTAACTTGAACCTTACATTTTATTTAGCCTAGCAAATTTTCTGTTACTTATCGCTCCCTGTGTGGCATAGTAAGCATTGGAGGAATGCCGATCATTGGGGGTCAGAAGGAAAATTAAGTAATTGCCATGAAATGTTTGGATTTGGACTCAATAGTATTTCCATGCAATCGCTGGATCAGGTGTTGATACCATGCTCCATTAATCTACTGTGCATACATCACGTGTATGAGGAGTACAAGATGTACAAAGAGTCCTCTCTTCCCCAATCCGCTCATAGCGTGATAAATTCTACATCCAAGCACAAGTCATCTTGCATAGATTTCTAGTCCTTTGAAACAGTCCTAAAATTATTCTTATTTCTCGGACGTTGCCAAGAAGTCAGTGTAAAGGATATTAAATTAAATTCCCCAGAGTTCTCTTGGTGGGAGGAGAGAGGTTTTATTTCCCTTCTCTTCCCTATGTGATCACATAGCGTATGCTACCTTTTCTTTGGCAGACAACCAGCATACAGTAGGATATGAGGATGTAAGAGGTAATTCTTTAATGTGGCAGAACTGAAAATTTATTCTCCGCTTCTCTTTGCTGTATGATGCTGAACACACACTTGGAAGGTTTGAATTTGGGTAAAATAGTCCAGAAAGACTTTCAGCAGAAACAGAAAGCTGGAAGCTTTGCCTTGGGTGTTAATGTGTTGTACAGCATTTTTTTGGGGGAGGGGGGTGGGGGGGTGTTAAACTGAGGCCAGAAACTAAACATGACATGAACTTACATAGCATCTTTATAGACTGAGGTGAAGGAAGGGGAATTTGTCCACAGGAGTAACAGTGTAATATGCTTATTTTTGATTTGAGTCCTTGCGAGTAGCATTCTGATGAATATTAAGCATTTAGTATGCTGATGCCTAATGTAGATTAGGACAGCCCCTTTATTGAGCCTCTGTGGTTAATCCCACTTGAATTCCATTCCTCTGATGTTCAATGAAGCAAATGGAAACCTGTCTTGTTGTATTCTGTCAGATGAAGTTACAATATAGTGTGGTGGGGTTTTTTCAGTCCTTTGTATATGCTTTAATCATGGTGTTTGGGTAGATGCTTCAAAGAGAGAAAGTCTTTATTTTTCTTAATGCTCTAGGATTTTACCTAAGCAATAGCCATCCTAAATCCCATTCCATGAGAGTTCCTGAAAGACTCTGCTTCTGGATCAGCAGCAATCAGACTTTTGACCGGTGCTGCAGCCCACTCCTTGTGCTCTGCAACATCAGTGGTAATCTGAATCGCTGCCCGAGTCCTTCAGTTAATTTGGTTTCTCCTTCTGATTTTCCTTCCCATTTTAGCCCGTGGCTGTTGAATTAGGCAGGTAGTTCCTCCAACCTCATTGTCCACGTAGGAGACAGCAGTGCAGAAAATCTCACCAGGATGTAATCTGCCTTTATTTTTGTGTCTTAGAGGAATCCTGGCTGAATATGAGTTGGTTCAGCTGACCAGGTGTTAAGAAGTCCAAGACTCAAAATTGTGGAAATCATTTTTGTTTGTACTTTAAAAACTTTAAACGTATTTTCAGAGTCACTTGGAAGCTTTTAACAAAGCTCTTGATTTTTTGCAAAGAGAAGGTATAGAGTACCTCTTTCATATTAAGTGGGAACTCTGGTTCTGCCCCAAATGAGTGTTCTGATTATTATTGGTTTTATAGGCATGACTGTTGTGGGACATTCCATCCCCTTCCTTTCCTCTCTGCCATTACTCTGTGGTCACTTTGTGAATACTTTCTGGCCCTTTTACACTGATGTTTTCCCATTGTATGATAAACATGAACACATTTCCCCTCTCTTTTCCCTGCTGTGTGTTTGCCTCTAGCCACAACAGTATCTCTCCCACTCCTGCTCAGCTATTGCCTGCTCGATCAAACCAAAGGCCCACCAGATTTGGAGCAGTCAGTCACAGCTTTTAAGGCAGTGTTTGACAAATACATGGCAGGTACTGAATGATGCTTCCCTCCTACTTCTCTCAGTCTTCAGTTGAGTATTTGTATCGCCTGCCTTAAGGCATCTGCAGGTTTTATTTTCCACCTTGGGGTGAGATGGATGGTGCCTTGGAACCACAAGTTTCTCCTCTTGCCTAGAGGGACTTGAATAGCCCAGATGTGGATGTGTAAAATTGAAACGAATCCTAACCCACGTGTGTCTGCATCTCTCCTACCTCTGCATTTTGGCTTCATTACTGACCCTCATTAATAAATTGCCCTTTCTGAGGGAGCCTGCAGAGTCACTACTTTTCATTTATTCAGATAACCCGCAAGAGCTGGTTTTTTTTACGATGCCTATTAGAAATTAGCCGAGTAGTCTGCTGTTCTGTTTCCCTTACTCATCGCAAGAGTGAACCGCTTGGCAAAGTGGGCGGAAAGGATTGCATGATGGAAGGAAAGGAGGATGAAACCATGTTGAGAATGAAGATGGCAAAACCAGAACCGAACACGTAGCTAATAAAGAAGCACCTTTACCACAGTACTGTTCACACTCTCTCTGCCATTTCCCTGAAAAAGTAGACCATGAAATGTTGTAGGCACTCTAAGCTGACTGCACCCCCTCGCTGTGCTGCATACTCTACTTTTCAGTATAGATGATAATGCTTTTATTGAAATTCAGTTAACAGATTCTCATTTAAAAAGTGACCATTTCCATGGCCAGGAAGGTTTTTGCTTTAACTGCTCTTTGTTTTGTTTGCTGTTGAAGGTTGCAGCGATTAGCAAAAGACCTTTTAAAGCACCTCCAAATGCAGGACAGCTCTTCACTGGGGAACAACAAGGTCTCTGCTCTGGACAGGACTTTAGGAGAGATCTCTCGTATTCTGGAAAAAGAGGTATTCTGACTTCTGCTATATAACTTATGATTAATCTGTAAACTAGGTGGCCCTCAAATGTCATTCCTATGGATTCGGGAACGTTTTAAACATGTATTGATGAATACATGACCTCTGTGTGGCAAGTTGTGTCTGCTGTTACACTTACTTGTGGTGGTTGCAGCAATGGATGCTCCTATTTAGACATCAGTGCTGAAAATACACTTGAATGATGCTGGACCCTCTGGATAATGACAAGCTGTATGTCCACTGTGTTTTCATCAGAATGGTTTTAACCTGGGCCGTTTCCATCATCTTACTTTGTGAGTATGTGCTATCAATCGCTTTTACAATAAGGGCCCAAAACAGCAGAGGAAAGAATCAGAGGCAGCTTTGCTGTCACAGCCACTGTATTGTGGTGCTGTGGCTGAGTTTGAAGGAGCACATGTCTGTTGAGTTTGCCCAGACTACAAGAAAGCCTGTGTGTTTCAGGTAAGTATGATGTGCATAGATATGGGACATTTCTGGGTCTTGATTTTATTTCGGTGCTTTGTTTGTAAAGCCTGGGGGTTTTTTATTGTAATTATTGGAATTTTTTTAATTGATAGCGTAGCATTTGCATCTTTCTTTACTGTTCCATCATGTGGTCAGTCTGCTGCCTCAGTGCTTGGTGTGTTGTAACACCTTTTTTCCCTCCATTCGAACCACCATACTGGAGTTTTCAGCTGGAATGTTTTGTTCTGTTCTGTCTCTAACCATTGGAAACCCATCTCTTTGCATCTGTAATAAAAAAATTGTGAAAATCAGTTCTGAGCAAAAAGTAAATGAAAGCAGAGGAGGGGGCTGCATCATGGTGGTTCAGAGTTGGTGTCTGTGAAGATGAGAGCTCTGCTCGGTTCTTTTCACAGCTTTGCCAGTGTGAAACAAAATTGCTGATAGCATATGCTTTTATGAACACTTCCTGGAATGCACAGGGTTCTGTTGTCTATCCTTCCAGCTACTTGGAGTGGCTTGGAGCATTTTTTTAAAGAGTTGTGACAGTTTCAAACTTTGTTTCTGGTAATTATTGAAAAAATCACTTTATTTCAAAACACAGACACATGTTGTTGTCTGAGTACTAGGAAAAGACGTGTTTGTTTTGAAAGTTACCTGAATAACTCCTGTAACTCTTACTGGAAAGTGGTGGTATATCCAGCCTGTTATCAGAAGATGTTTTCTGAGGGTTTTTTGTTACAATGAGACATGAATTGCAGCTAAATTTAATCATTCCTAACATTTTGCTGCTTGTTGAGTCTGCAACTGAGAATTACAAGATAAATGAGATGGTACTAATAGCCATGCATCATTTTGTTGTTGATTTGGGTTTTTTACCCTGAAAACATTACCGCTGGAGAAGTGTTATTATATCTGAGTGTCCTAATCAATAAGGTCAAGAAAGATTGATTTCAATAGCTGTCACTGTGTTTGTGGTGCAGGTTGTACGTAGTCATTTATAGAAGTGGATAGTAATTCTCTTGTTAACTGGCGAGTCAAGAAATCAGCAGACACATCTTACATGTCAGTGGGCAGTGAAAAGAGTCTTGATGGTGTCAGTCATTGACTCAGAGGAGGAGACTGACACTGTTAATTGAATTTCCCTGGAGAGCATAAAAATATACCATAATGTGGGGGGAGGAATGAAGGAGTGGGAACCACACAAGCTGTCAGGGTGTTTGAGCTGATAACATTGATTTACCCTTGCTAATGGCCTGGGTTGAATAAAGAATTGCCCTGAGGGAGGACAGAGTTCACTACAATAGATCCCTGCCACTTACTAGAAATCCTTCAGGCTCCTTCTGCAAGAGTCCTGCAGAAGTATTCTACAACAACATTGATCCAAAAATGCCTTGTTGCCGGTCACACTGTGAAATGTTGGATTTCTCTTTTTTTTCCTGCTAATAATTTACACCAACTTCAAAATGTGTTTGCATTGTCTCAGTAGGGAAAGAAAGCTTTGTTTTACAGGCCAGAGCTTTACAGGCTCCTGTCCATGACAGTAAATAAGAACAATAAATACCGTTACATCTCTGAACAGGAGGAAGGGTTGTTCTGTTTGTTACAAATGCCAGGGAGGTGCCACAACAGCGTTAAAGGCTGGGAATGTATTCTTAATGCAAACGGGAGTCACCAAAAAGGTTGGCAGCCCTTTCTCACCGGGTTTTGCCTTCAGACAGAATCCAAGGGGACTAACAATTCGGTTTTGGACTTGGTCTTCACCTATTGTGTTTCACAGTAATGAATAAGGATTGTTCTCACTTCTGAGCTGCTTTTATAATATTTTAGGGTGAGACCATTCCCCACGACTGTTGTCAGACTTGCTTTTCTCCTAGGGTGGGATGTGAGCAGGTTCTGCGCATGGGGCCTGGTGATCGCACCAATGCTGCAAGAAGAGTTTGTTTAATATAAACCAAAAGGGTTTTGTACCAGCATATCCTCTCGATAGGTGGATTTGAGACATCTGGCTTTCAGGGAAAGGCACATCTTAACCACTGTGGGGTTTTAAGTCCCACCTGGCTTTATTGGGGCAGCATACGTGCTGCTCAGTACCACAGAAT
This sequence comes from Zapornia atra, assembly GCA_013400835.1. Lineage (NCBI taxonomy): Eukaryota > Metazoa > Chordata > Aves > Gruiformes > Rallidae > Zapornia > Zapornia atra. The sequence continues at coordinate 71,853 of VZTU01018674.1, read as the reverse complement.
TCCTGGGCTGCTGCCCGGTCCCTGTGCTACACAGCAAAATGGGCAACTCTCGTTTTGAATCCAGCACTAATAAATGAAAGAGATGCTTTGCTTTGCTTCAGGATACCTGCTTAATAGTCACCAGGGCTATTGAATTTTGATTCCGGCTTTTCAAGGCATCAGTAGATCTCCTGGCACTTCTTGATAGGACCTTTCGCTGGTAGGACTGTGCTGTAGATTAGTGGAAGGCAGTCCTTGGGTCTCCAGTGTAGTCTCTCCTCCTTGCTTGCAGAAATCCCAGCAGGAAGTTGTGTTTGCTTTCACCTCTGCTTTTTTTAAAGGGGATTTAAAAACCCAAACACCCATAGAGAGGCACAACAGCAAAGTGCATGCAACTGTTGCAGAAAGCGCTGGGCCTGGTGTTGGCAGATTGTCATACAGGACTCTGCAAGCTCTTAATGACATCTGATAACACTCAGCTTAAGATCTTCTGCAAATGGGTCTTTGATGCTAAAAGAAAAACTCCTGTGCCTTCATAAAGAAGACAGAGCTGAGAGTCCATTCCTGAGAACATCAGCAGCATCTTTCAGATGGGAAAGGATTAACTACAGAAGTTGATATGAATGTCCTGGAATAGCTTCAGAAATGGGTGTATTAAAAGTTTTGTACGTTCTAGTGTGACTGCAGGGGCAGTTTTGCATCTTTTATGCTTATATTGTATATTTGCCTCAGCGTATAGAGGTGTGACTAACCAATGAAGAAAGCAAACCAAAATTTCTACTGCATAGACCTTAGATGTTACGCTGACCAAAATACTTTCTTTTCAAGGCTGTGAACCTGACCTGGCTCAGAGGTTACTGCATCTCACGTGGCCGTCCTTCCACAGAACATAACATCCCTAAAGTTCTTCCTAACACTTGGCATTAGGGTGGGGTTTTTGGGAATCCAGGTTTTTAAAGTCCTACTTGTAACTGTTTAAAGTATTCTAGGTGACTTTGGTAGGTCTGGGCAGAGATGACAGGCACGGTGATTCTGAGAAAAGTGGCAGGATGCTGTGTTCAATACAGCGGAGCATGAGAAGCATCTGAGGGCAGTAGCCTTTTCCCTGCTTCAGCTGTTGCTCAAACCCCCCGCAATTAAATCACCTGAGTTAAATTTGTATGGTACTTACATGTGACATGTAGACAGTGAATCTCCTGTCCTGATTCAGAGGTTCTGTATCAACATGAAGGAACCTTGTGAGTTTTAGCATCCAAGTGCAGCAGTTAATCTGCTTAACTGGAGGTGTTTTTATCAGATCAAAGATCTTTTTCAAGCCAGCTAAGTGACACAGGTTACGATAGTGGTTTAGCTAAGTGATTGTAACAGATGTGCTCCCAAGGAGAGGGCTGCAAGGGAAGGATAGAGGCTTTATAAAAGTCCCAGCCAAAGCAGGCCTTACAGCTGAAGCCTGTGTGTCTGTCATAAGGCCCAAAGCACCAGCGAACAGCCCTTCACTGGTGGTGACAATCACAAAAATCGCTGATTTTGTACAGGTTTGAGGGTAGCTATGTCCCTAGGTGATCAAAAAATCTCACCAAATTATCTTGTTAAAAATGTGGGAGTAAACTGGAACCGGAACAGAAGAGACAGCTTTTAATACACTAGGCCGCAGCCCAATTACTTACCAGCTCTCCTCATCCAAAGCGAAAGGCAGCTGCTTTTCCATAGGCTACCTTTCAAGCTACTTAATTTTATCTGTAATTCACAATAGTATTCTAAGTAGAAACAGATAGCAGAGGAAAAATACATACTTTGTTAGGAAAGCTGAGAGTTTGTAACTGAAAAGTGTGTGAATCCCAGCTATATTAATTGCAGTGTTTTAATGCTTTTTTAAAAAGGGATCTCAATACTTACAACCTCTAAAACTTGCTATGTCAGTGACCATTAATGGTTTGTTTTGTGTCAGGCGATGTTTGTGGCTTTGCAATTTTTCAGATAGATTTTTCAGCCTCCTGCTTCAGCAGTTGTGATGTCAGTTATTTACATTTCAGGAAAATGTTTGTCGTAGCTTTCAAATACACGGGGACTGTAGACAGACAGTGTTTATCCTGTTGTAAAGACTGTCAGAAAGGGTCGGCGTTAACAACACAGCCAGGCCCAGTATTTATGTTTTATTCTCTAAACTGTCAGGCCCGTTGGGCACGGTGACCATAGCCAGTGTGAAGATTAATAGGACGGTTTCTGGAAGGCACAGGGAATTGCCTGGCAAGCTAGCCCTGATTTTTTTTTTTTTCCCCCCAACCCCTCCAATAATACGAACTCTGAATCATCAGAAACTGGAGCACTGAAATTAAAAACTGCCACCGAGCTCAGGTATGAAAGAAAGGCCATGTTAAACGAATGTGTGCGCACTCTTGTACCACGTGTGATTAATTTACTCAAAGGTTGCTATGGAGATTTAAAATTGCCGTGAGTGTGTGTGTATAAATATATAGATGACATGTATACACATACAGAATAGATTTTTAGAAGCAAATACCCTGCTGTAAATACTCAGTGTTGTTACTTCTTTAAGGATATTTAAGAATGAAGTGGGATTTGTGATTCCCAATCTCTTTGTGTGTTTGATTCTGGTGCTGCAAAAGGTTTGTGAGGCTGGTTTGAGCACCCAGGTGGCTGCGTATTCCTAGTGTAGCAGAGTAGCGTGGTTGTCAGAGAGGATGAAAGACACCAAATTTAATGTTTGGACTTTATTTTTCTGAAGGTTAGGCTTCTGGCGCAGCTGAAAGGCGATGCTGTGTCTGTAAGCTTTCCTTGACGTGCTGTCGGTTTTACTTGAACTGGGTATGGCAGTATTGCTCCACATAATTTTTGTTGGTTTGAGTGAGTATTAGATAAGAAACTAATTTAATATCAAACTCTTGAAGGAAGTTTGAATTTGTAAGCTAAGCAAGAGTGACATAAATAGGTAGTGTCTTTTATGCTAGATGATGTCACTGGGAAAATCAGATTAGCTCTAAAGCACGCAGGCCATAGCCTGAAGTTTGTGGCTTCTGTTTTGTAACTGAAGAAAAGTGTCAAATGTGTATTATAAGAACCAAATTTTAAACCTGAATTTGGGCAAAAAGCAATTGATCCAAGTTTACCTTCCTTCTGCACATCAGCTGGACTCCTTAAGCAAGCTCAGTCAGCGTATAGGAAGAAAGCAGGAACAATTATTTGTAATCTATTAATAATTCTTATGCTCAGAACATTGTGGGCTCAGCTGAGAATAAGGAGGTAGCACCAATCTATGGTCCTAAAAAAGAAAAAGTGGTGATTAATTTTTCCCACACTAAATGATTTTGGTTGGTGTTCACATATGACAAGGAAGAGGTGGTGAGAGGAAGACAGTAATAGGTGAGTGTGGGCACTGTGGATCAAACAGATTCCTCCTTTTGGTAGCAGAGCATTTCTGGAGGCAGGCTGTGGTCACTAGTTAAGAGTTAGGGTTATGTACATCTCAAGGAGAAACCCAACAGAACGCCCGAGATGTGGAGCCATTGAGGCCTGCACAGATCACAGGAGGCAGAACTAGCAAAAGCATCATAGGGCATTATATGTGAAAAAGGGCAAAAAGGACTGTTCAGTGACACTACCCGAGCTAGGGACTAGTCGCTTTATCCACCTTCTACCCACATTGGCCAGATTTGTGATTTCCCCTATACACACACATACGTTCAAGGGCACATCAGCTGTATATTACTTAAATTGGTCAGGCAGTTATTTTGCATAACCTCACAACTGATTAATTGCTTGGCCTGGCTGAAGCTTTAAACAGTTATTTAACACTTTTATTTACTGGAGAAGCATTTGCATTTTCCTTGCCAGTGATGTCTGCGACCAGCATACTTCTGTGGGGTTGCTTGCTTTCCCTCTCACGGTTTTCCACTAGAGGACACTACTGCAGGAGCAGCAGCACGGCCTTTTAATCCTCCAAAGCAATCATCTATGCAGAAGCCAGCTTGCCTTGTCAGGAGAAAAGTGCTTACACAAGACGCTCACATGGCTTCAAAGGACGAAGATGTTACCTGCTGGATTATCTTGTAGGTGAAATCTCAAAGTTCTGTGGTTAGTTACGTCTGTGTTCAAGCCATTCATTTCACAGCATCAGGTTCAGCTTTCGATGCTGTGCTGCGCTCAGAAATCACAGAGCTTTTTTTCATGCTGAGCTGCTTACACCTGGTTTTGGTGCATTAGGATATTTACATAGGTGATGAAGGTATGTATCCCATCAAGACTTCAGGCTGCAATTGTACAGAGTGGTCTGTAGGAAAAAATGCAAGCATGCACATGCACAGTATTAATTAAAACAAAAAAGAAAGGTTAAATAGGCATGTTGATGGGCCAGTGTGGTTTGTGCTATCTGCAGTTGATACTGATCTGTAGGGCAGGTCGAGGCAGCCACCCTGCAGCGCTTGAACAGCAGTTGTGTGAGCAGGCCTGAGTGTGGAGGGCAGCTGTCAAGGCAAGGTCATGGCTGTGGAGGAAAGCATAGTATAACTTCAAGGTTCATTTTAGCTAAACATCTTTCTAAACAAAGAATGGATTGATTATTTTTTTATTATTACTATTTTTCTTTAATGCATCCAGTATTTTTTCAACTCTGGGTATTACTGCAGCAGCCAGTTCCAGAGCTACAGTGATGTCACATGAAGGGAAGTCATTAATCAATTGTAAAACTGAATTATAACAGTTCAACGCTTATTTAAAGTCAAACTCCAAACTTTATGAAGTGTGTTGAATTTCAAAACTTTTCAGGCTGTTTGACCAGCTAAAACTGGAGTTCAGGAACGTGGTGGTTTGCCGCCAAATGCCTGGTTTGCTGATGCAGAAGGTACCAGGGAATTGTGTGTTTGTGCTGTCCCTGTTGCAAGTGAGCCTTTAGCTGTTCTCAGGAAGGTACAGAACCCGAGTTCAGTGCATGAACTCAGGACCTGATGCAGTAGATATAGTTGATGTAAAATCTGAGGTGTAACTAACCCTCCTCAAAATTAATTCAGTTCTTTAAACCCTTGCACTGGGAGAATAGGGATTTTTAATGTTTATGTGTTCACCCTGTTCATACCAGCTATGCATGGTGCCACTAAAACATGGTTTGAAGACAGTTTGGTGGTGTTCAAAGCCTGGAGCAAGGGTTGTTGCTGTACTATATCTACCTTCTTGATTGCATATAGTCCAACCTGCTACTAGCAGTAGCAACATCACCCGATCTGATAGACTACGGCAGTGATGCTGATAGTAATAACTCAGCGGCTGCGAGTTCAAAGGGCAGGCTGTGTGCAAACGTTTGGACAGCGTTTTCTGCCCAAGCAGCCTTTCCCTGCTGCTGCCAGGAAGAAGTCAACAGGTCAGATGCTGCAGGTAATAATCAATAATTTGTTTGTGCAGAGTTTCTGTAATCTGTGGATTAACCTTTTTCTCAAGATTAACATATAAGTAGGAACTTGTTGCTAGAGGTCAGCCACAGACTATTTTTTAACTTCTTTGCTGGAAAAGGTATTAAAAGGCAAGATCAGTTCACAGATAAGCTCTGCAGTGTGCTTATTCCAAGATTATTCAGAGGTTAGTTTACTGTGCATAATGGGGGTAGTTGAAAAGTGCTGTGTTGGTTTCTGGTTCTGTGGGTTGCAGTTTAACGTCATTAGCTTCCAGTGCGCCAGTGCTGTGCTATTTGTGGCCGTTTGCTGTCAGGTCAGGCCTTCTGTCCTTCTATATCAGTTTAGAACTAATATATCTGATCAGAATGGATGTAATTGATATATACATGCAGAGTTTTTCCACTGAGCATTTACAAGATAAGCTAGGTTTTACTGTCATTAAAGTACAGGCCCTGATTTCTCGGTAATGAGCAAACACCCCATGCAGGCAAGTTTCTGCTAATGAGCAGGTGCCAGTTTAGAGATCAGGATAAAGTAATGATTTATTATCATTTCTAAAGAAATAAGGTTTTAATTTCATTTAGTCTAACGGTGTGTCTGTACATGTATTTTCTTGAAAGTTATTTAAAGTCCTGCATCTGATTTGAGACCATCACTTCTGGCTCAAAAACATGTCCCTTAGCTATGTCTTCCCATGTCCTTCACAATCCCCATCTGAATCTGCCCTGCAGTCCTCCAGTGCTGTCCTGAGATGGGGCAGTGGGCCAAGAGCCCATGAGGTTACCCGAGAGTCCCCAAGGTAATCCATGTGAAAGCTGTGTTCAGAATTCAAGTGCTCTTGGCTGCACTGCAGGTCTTTAAACAGCCATCACTCCCTCTCTGTACATCTTTTCCCACATAATTCCAGTACCTTTCCTTATGCTTGACCGCATAGAGTTTCAGAGCTCAAGTTTGGCTGAAATCAGGGCTCCTTTCTAGGAGATGAAAGCCTTCAGTCATGAAATGTCAGCCATAGGGACTTAAGATTTGGTGTTTCTGTAACTTTCCTGCTTACTAGACAATATCTTGTCTGATAAACTGCCAAGAGATAACAGGACAAGATCCTCACAGTTAGGCTTTTTATATATGTGCTTGGGAACTTGTATTGAGGAGATGGTTCTGAAGTTGGTTTAGCCTGAGGTCCTGGAGCCATCTCTGGAGATCTGGGAGTGGTTACTCCTGGTATTAGAGACTTAAACTTTTATCCTTACTTTTCTCCTTTAATCAGTGCACTTACTAGATGTTATGTATCAATAGATGGAACAGTTATTTTTAATAAGTCCAAGTGCCCCAATGCTCCATGCCGCCTTTCCAGGTAAGGCGGAATTCCTCAGTTCACCTTGGCTTGGCTTTCCTTTATGTCTCTTGCTGAAACTTCACAAACAGGGTTGTGAGGGTCCTGTCCTTGTCCAGAGAAGTGTTAATATTGAGTGCTTCTCCCTGATGGAACTTGAAATCATTTGAATAAGATTCACCTTCCTCAGTGAGATGATAGTTATTCAGTTGGGACCCCTGTGTGGTGTGATTTATCTTACGGCATGGGCGAGAGTTGGAAACAGAAGAAAGAACAAAGAATATAATGTGCATAGACAGTAGCTAGGTTTGTGAGCACATAGCATTTAGTGTTTGCAGGACAGGCTTGGGAAACAGTTTCTGAGTGGTGATATTCTGTCTGGGCCTGGATCAGTTTTAAGTCGCTTGTCAATAGTGCACTTTGAGAGTGTAATAATAGTTTATGCCTCTTTTTTATGTAATAAAAATATAAAATAAGCTGTATTTTTATTGCTGTGTTTGACTGATGTATCAGCTGCTTTCTTTTTCATCCTTTTTGTCATACCTAGACACTTGTCTTCCTTCATGCTTAGTACAAGGTATGTGCAGTGGCAGTTACGATGCCTCAGCTATCAAAGCATACAGCTGGGTATTACACTGAGGGCTCGGATGCCAGAGGCTGAGCTCCACACGGGAGGGAGCAAGTACTGAGCATCTAGCAGGGAGCGAACCACCTGCTGCACAACAAGGCCCATTCACCCACCCACTGGCTCAGCTGCTGGGGAGATGCTGCAGTAAGCATTCTCAGCATGGGAATCAGAGGAGCTGCCCCATCTTTAAAGCCAAATTTGCACCTTGCTTGGCAGGATAAGGTGCAAAGCAGCATTTCTCAAACCCTCCTTCCTTCGGCTTTGCATAGCATTATGTAGAGAGCTTGGGTCCCTTAACATGTAATGCACAGGAAGGAGTTGGTAAGTACGTGATAGGTACGGCCTTAATGTCAATCACTGCCTCCTGCAAATGACTGCTGATGACGCTAAGCCAATTGTGGCTTCTGTCTTAATCTCAAACTGGTTTCCCATAGATACTCAGTGCTTGAAATTCTGTTGTGGGTCAAGTCACTCACGTTTGGAAACCACTTGGAGATTTTCAGATGGAGTGAGGTGGTGATGTAATACTGATTTCACTGTAGAGATGTACTGCAGGGAACAAAATTGTCTATTTTAATTGAAAATATTATTTTGGTATACTCTACGGTGATTTTCACTGTGTAAATTTTGTGTGGAGGACTAATCAAAGAGTGTAGATTTCCTATGATCACAAACATATCTATGACGTTGTCTGTGCATGTAGAGTATCTGTATTTAGTGGGGAAAAAAACCCCACCCAAAACAAACCAAAAAAAAAAGAAAAAGGAGCCACCCAGGATTCATTGTCTGGTTTGTTTTCTAAGGCAGCTTTGAACTGCATTTCTTAGCCCCTGGCATTTTAGATAGAATCTTCAGACACTGAATAAGAGGGAAGAAGGCAATTGTAGAGGTGGATTCTGACTATATTTTGCTAATTAGCTATTATTTCTTCCTTCAGCCAACAGTTTACCAAGTGTAGAATAGGGTTGCACAAGTTCAGGGTGTTCTTTCAGAAATGGAAGTCTGACTGTATCCAAGTATTTGTGTTTCCTTCAGAAAGACTTTCTTCCAAACAGCTTTGGTTCCCACCGTCTGTTCAAACAGGCTGTGCAGATCCGCTCTTTATTTGGACGTGGCAGGCAGGACTAGCAGGAAACCTTCTTCTGGCTGTGGAAGGGAAACACTCAGGTTTTTTAATCCATACCAAAGGATACGTTTGTCCCAGAGGGAGGGTTTGCACCACTGTTTTATAAGTTCAGAAAGGTTTCGGGTGCTGATGTTCAACTGTGGTGTGGTAATGTTACACAGGACAGAGGTAAGAGAGCTGACATTAAATCATTTCAGCTGTCAAGGCTCTGCGTTATTTCTGATTCTGCTCTACTTATTAACTAATAATAATACTTTAACAGGAGAAATGTGTAGAAGTGAGTACTTTGGTCCAGGACATTGGATTTCACCCAATAATTCTTGCACCAAATTAATAAATTATGATTTAACTAGGATCATATTTTTCTAGGAGATAATCAGGTTTGATTTAAAAACTTCAAATGATTGAGAGTCGACTATATCCTAAGTATATTATGCTTGTCATTAATTACTCTTGGCATTAAAAAAAATCATTTTATTCTTACCTGAAGTCATCCTGTTTCGGCTTCCAAATATTAGCTGTGTCTGTGCCGAGTCAGAAATCTTCCTGCTCAGGTACTTCCACACTGCGATCCCATCATATTGCCGCTATCCCCACCCTAAATGGAACTCTACTTCTGTGAAGAGGCAGGTTTCTCTGACCTCCGAGCTTCTGTTGTGCAGACTTTTGGATTGTCAGATGCCTGGTGTGAAGGGGAGCAGCGGCTGGCAGAGGACAGAGCCTTTGGGCTTGTTCATGGCCCACAGTGCTGAATGCAGAAACCAAGCACCATTACTAATTGATGCTCTCTTTATTTCACCCAGCATATAAATGAATCAGCTCTTTTTCCCCTGGTTCTGGTTTATTTCAGAAAGATTGAGCTTATATTACCTGAGTACTTGAATGAGTTACAGAGCAGCCAGGGGTGTAACAGCACAGGTCAATCGGCTTTGTCATGTCTCCCTGTTAGGTGTGATGAAGCACAGATGTAAATCACTCTTTTTCCTTAGCTGTGTATTTTTCTGTACCAAATGTTGGTTAATGAGATGGGAACATTATTTTGAACTTTCAATTTAGTCTTCTAATTTTTGAATTTACCGTCCATGCTGGTATCATTGGGTAAGTGGTGCTTCTGGAGGTGCCACAGATGCCCGGCCCCGATAAAATCCACCCTATCTTGTTAATGAACACACAGACAGTTGTTCCCCATCTGCTGCCTCTGTCTGAAAGGTTAGGAAGCCCTTCCTTCTTGATCACAAAGGACGTAATTATTGTCTGTAGAGGAGTCAAGTACAAAGACAGTTCATCCAGTCTGACCGCTACTACACTGCAGGCCACCAAAGATTAACAGCTGCTTCTCCTTTGATTAGGTTAGGTAATAACAGTTACTTTAGTTAATAATTGGATGGATTCCCAGGCCATGTAATTCAGGTTTAGGCTGTCATTTTTTGCTGGCATGTAGCTGAGCTGTATTATTGGAACGGAGCCTGTAATCCTATTAGTCAGTTGTCACTCAAGCCATTCGAGAGGAGAGAAGGGGAATTCAAATCCATTAAGGTGTTGTAAAGGCAGGTAAATGAGTCAGCTGCGCTAGCCCAGTGCACAGGAAGCTCTCTCGGTTGGTTGTGGTAATTAAACAGAAAGGATTAATTTTCACTTTCATGAAATGTTTAATTCATACTTAATCCAGGAAATGGTTGCGTGATTAGGTTAATTTATTAGTTCTGTTTACTTTGCCGTGTGTGTGTGAGTGTACACATGCTCTGTGCTAAAGTGACTTGATTCGTGCACTGTTCTGCTGAAATCAGTTGCTGTGTGCTCTGACAAGTTTAAAATGGTCCAAGATGAAGAACACGTACTTAACATCGCATCAGCTGCATTGACTTTCCTCCTGTACAAACAAGACCACTGTATTTCACTGGGAGGAGTAAAACAAACCAGGGAAGTTTTTCTTGGGTTGATTTTGAGCTCTTCACCTGATACTCCCAAGACATCTCTCATTGGTTTTGTGGTGGGTAAGATGCATCTAGGTAGCACCCTCAAGGGTTATGTGTCATCTCTTCTCTCTGGTAAGAACCACAGAGATGACAGGTAGTGACCATCTTTGCCTACATGTTTATTCGTCCCTACTGTCTGTGTGAGCAGGTAACTTCAGAGCTTTGAAACCCTCTTGTAGTGGGGAATCGAATTGTTTAAACTGTTGTTGAAAGTGGTTGTGGGTTTCTGATAACACATACAAGCAAGTCCAGTTGTCACACTCTGTTTGCAGACCAGATAGAACTTTTCCTTTGTTCGACAAACACCAGTCCTGTTATATCAATTGCCTTTGCTGGGTAACCTTCCCGAAGGTTCTTCCACTTGAAGAACAGCTTCTGTAGCTTTTTCCTCATAGGGATTTCACAGTTACTCCCTGATGGATCTCTCATTATTCATACTCAGAAGGTGCCTGACCCACTCTGTGTGTTGGGTGCTGCCAAGCTAAAAGCCAGAGTTAACCTGAATGGGTCTTTCATTCCGACACATCCAGTCAGCGGCTCGTGTAAATGTGAAGACTTGCTAGGCTTTGAATACGTTCTGTGCCTTGGTCTACTTCTTCTTTTGAATTTCTCATGTGTTTTAATATGTATTGGCTAGCGTGAGGCCTTAGTACAACAAAATATTACCTGGGTTTAGATCATATTTTAAAGGATATAGGTTAATTTTAGAACAAAAAATTGGATTAGGTAGCCTGCTACAGTATGTTTATGCTCTAAGAAAGAGTTCTTTCGATGAATATATAAATATTTCAAAAGTTGACAAAATCCCCTTGAGCGGGAATTAATTCAGAAATACTCAAGACTGATTTGGTATTATTTGGCTGCTGTTCTTCAGGGGTAGAATGACCACATTTTGCAGCCTTGGGGAGATTTAATACTGTTTGTTCTTTGTACGCAGCTCACTGCACTGAGGGCTCTTATTGTGGATTGCTCAGGGAATTGCCTGCGCGCAGTTCCTTTTCTCACTGTCTCCTCCAGTACCGCGGTCACACTATTCACTCTGAAAACATTGGTAATGCAATCTTCAAGTGACTCTTCTGCTCCTTTGTGGACAGGGAATGTTGTCCCTCCAGTTCCCACGACCCCTCTGCCCCAAGGCTGAGCTCCGGAGCTGTGCCTGAACCTGGGGCTCCCACTCGAAGGACTTACCTGGGGGCCAAGGTCATTCACAGGCACCATGTACCCGCTGCTACTTAGCTATTCAATGCTGTCTTGCAGTGAACAGGTTAACAGCTCTCAAAGTTCTCCCTCTTGAAAGAATCCTCAGAGATAAATCTGTTAAATGTCAAGGCAAAAGGAGTGTATTCCTGATCCCTGAGCTGCAGTTTCTAAGTACAGTAAGCAAACACTGGGCTCGCGTATCTTTCCTGACTTCACTATCAACTTGTTTCTTCCTTTTATTTAAGGTTTTTCCCCTCTCCCATGCACATAGTTAGGGGTTTATGTCCCAGATGGCAAAGTATCAAAACGCTGATTAATTTTTATGAGCAATCTAGAGAGGAGAATAGTAGGGTGTCAAGTTAAATCACACAAAACTAGGAGAAATTGCAAACTTGCCTCTGCTTGGGAGAAAACTGCAGTAGTAAAGGAAATTCTTTAGAATGTAAATTTGTATTTTGCTTAATTAGACAAAAGTGAAATAGGCACTCGGAAACAAATCCCATTTTTATATAAATGATGCTGAAAAAAGTGATGCTCCTGATGGATGTGGCAGGGAAGCATGTAGGAAATCCAACAGCTTCAAAAAATTAATATTCTTTTTAAATAGGTACATGAAGATCTCCCCTCAGCATAGGGGGACATGACTTCTTTTGGGGCGACACTGGTGACTGATTTTGGGGGGTGGGAGAGTTCCTTTCTGGACACTTCATTACTAGGTATCTATGGAGAGAAGAAGAGTTCTGGGAAAAAATCACTGACAAGAAAAGTTTGTGTGAAAAAAATAAAGGAAAAGGATGGGTTTGGTATTCATGAATTTATACAGTAGAGAAACAAGCCAAGTAAAATGTAACAGTGCCTGATTTCCAGAACAGAGTAATTACTGAGGGGAGAAACTAAACGAGCGCAATAAAATGGGATATAACTCAGAGTAATGGGATGGAGTGGAGAAAGGGGCATATTTGGTCGGAACGACAGGAAAGACTTCCTCACCATGAGAGCTTATAGCTTGTGGCGTAATCTCCCCTGGGAAATAGGGAAAGGGAGAAGTGGGAGGTGCCTGGCACATTGAAAACCAGAGTAGCACTAACAAATATGCTGTAGGAAATAAAGCAGTGGTGTTGGGTAAATGTGTTTGTGTGCTGCTGCGTGCTACTCACGCAGAGATCCTCGAGCACATTGTCTTACCCACACTGCAAAGGTGTTTGTTGCCGGGGAAAGTGCAGGCTGAGAATAACAAAATCTCTCTTTATGCTTGGGAAGTTTTAAGGTGAAGTGAAAACGGATACATCAGAAAGGGCCCAGGCTTTGTCCAGGGATGCTGAACAACTCTGCAGCTCTGCTTGAAGCTGGGGGGCAAGAGGAGAAGGTTTGAGGTCTGTGGCCATAAGCCAAGGTGCTCAAATAATATTATCGGAGTTGGGGCAGGCATATTTCTTTGCTATTTGGCTTTCTTGTCCTTCCAGTTCGATCAGGTTGGTGGGAAGTTATCCCCATCTTGCTGTTGGCTGGGCATGCAGATTCTGGGATGTGTTGTACCACGTCCCCAACCAAGGGTTGCTCCTAGAGGCTGGTTGAAGTTTTTCAGAGTTGGAAGGAAGGGAAAGGAAGCAAAGGAGGAATTTGAGTGAAACTCAAAAGTAACTCCCCTCTTAAGGCACCTTCTACCAAGCTAACAGAAATAAGACTTACCAGTTAGCCCATAGGAAATCAGTGGCTGAGTATCTTGCTCAGTGAGTTGGCATGCAAATTGCCATTTGTTTGAGGGACAGTTACTCCTTTGAAGGTAAACCTTTTGGCTGTCTAAAAAAATCTACAGGCAGTTCATATTAGTTGTAGAAAATTGTTTTAATTTGCATATCCAACTTCCCAGTTTAAACAGGGTTTCTGGAGCTTGGAGCAAGCAGTTTACACAGACCCTAGAGGTTTAAAACTGAATGGAGAGAAAGTTGCACAAGTTTCAAAAGAAAAGGAAGATGTGCTTTCGTGTTTACATATTAACACCTGATTCTCAGAGGAAAAAATGTTTCTAAGTCATATCTTAGTTCTTCAGAGAAAGATGTTATTGCCAGAGCCACTCAGAGTTTTTTGTGTATGCAGTCTCTGGGTTTTTTCCCCTTATAGTACCATAGATTCTTTATGGACTAAGAATGATTGTGTTGATAGAGCATTTCCCCTTTTTCACCCACACGCCAAGTGCTTGCAGCGCTGAAAAAAAAAAAAAAAATCTGTTCTTTCTTCTTAACTAGAATATTCTCATAATTGATGAAATAAAAGCAGTAGATACAAGCAGCTAATAAAGCTCCCCAAAATTAGCAACTTGAATGTAGACAAGAAAAAGGTCTCCTGTGCTTTTGTTTAAACAGTAGGAGATAAAAACAATTTTATATGGAAGGAAAAGAGCGTAAGGAAGTCCTAAAATCCTGGACCTGCTCCAGTAAAAACTCAGCCAGTTGCCAGCTGCAGGAGTGATGGGAGGATGGTATTTATATGTGCAGCTCTGCTAGGTGGAGGTTCAGAGGGGATATGCAGAATAAAGAGTCTCTCCCTTTATAGCCAGCAACATGGTGTAACAGACACAAAACGAGCTGGATGTGAATCTCATCCTTCTGAGCTAAGAATGTTTGTTCTGCTGCATTTTGACTAAGCCCTGAAGGGGTGGGAAGTTGGAGTTGCCAAGGAGATAAAATACACCGGTCCTCTACATGATGATTTCAAACTTTACCTCTGTAGAAACACTCACCAAAAATCCCATTCAGGTTTTTAACCTGCTGCTTTAACTCCAAGCAATTGATCTGAGAAGTCAGGACATTTAACCAACTTGTTTCCTTGTGGCATCTGTCAGGCAGCCCTCCTGTCTGCCTGAGAGAAAGAATAGAACAAGAGATCTGACCAGTGATGGTGTCAGGCTTTCTGCTGACCTTACAGGGTCCCCATTCTGTGAAATATGTCAGCAGGTACCATTGATGTAATGGTGGAGCTCATGATTTGAAAATACCCACCTAAGCTATTTTATGCGTATGATGCACAAATCCGAGGGCGAGCCTGGCAGTTGTCTCCAAAGCTGGTGAAGAAGAGGAAGTACCCATCTGTAGTCTTTAAATCCTATGAAAAGCGTATTTAAGTATAGGTGCAATGATAACGGCAACAGATAAAGATTAGCTTTCTTCTGAATCTCTATAACAATATGTCCATGCAGAAAATTACTATTACCTTTGTGATGCTTGATATGTAGATACAATCCTTGGAAAAAATAGCAGCTGAGAGTTTAAATTCCTTCTCTAAAGAATGCTCTTCCCTGTGCACTGGAAGTGAAATGCTCTTTTGCAGATGTACTCAACACTATATATGTATGTATTAAAGACCTTCTACATTGACAGAACTCAGGACAGTTGTCTGTCAGGTATACCTTTGTTGTACGAATTCCTGTTGTCTCTCTCCTCTGTTTGTGTTTCTCCAGAACATGGCAGATCAGATCGCATTTCGGGCTGCAGGAGGACTGACTGCCCTCGAAAACGTTCTTCAGGCGGTGACTTCTCCCACCAATCTGAATGCGGTTTCACGGGTTCCTTTTAAGTAAGTACAATGGCTCCTTCATTTGCTGCTTAGAATCACTAGAACATTCATTTCACATCTGCTGCTTCACTGCTGCTTCTTCTCATAGTCCAGCATTGAAATTTGGAGGAATTCCACTGCCGTGGAAGGTGAAAAACATTTCCACTTAACCTCTGGTTTTTTGGCTTGGTGATTTTATTTCTAGCTGTGCTGGATTTGAGCGGCAGTATCCCTAAATGTACAAAAAGAGAACAGAGAAAACTGCATTAGACAGAAGGGGGAGGTACATGTCTTTTGAAGTTAGTCTGTAAAGATGTCTAGTGGGAGGTGAGGGAGTTTTTAAAGGGCTGTAATTCACTGGAGACTGACTGCTTTTAAAATGAAACAGTTGTAAGATGCTGCTAGCTGAAAGGGCTCCGGCAAGCAGGTAAATCAAAATTCTTGTGGATTAGAGGAATTCAGCTTTATAGCTCATAAGAATAGAGGGCTTAATTATGTAAACCCTCCAAAAAAAGACGGTGACTAAACAGAATGCCAGCAAAACCTTTTCCCCCTCATCTGTAACTGTAGTTTTCCCCAGTCAAAGGCAAGTATGTGCTTTCAGAGCAGAGCGAGGCATGGGGTTAGTGCAAGAGAAGCCAAGTGCAGGAATAGACTCTTGTGATCCATTGTCACTGTCGGTTTGAGACTGTATTGTCATGTTGTAAGAATTTGGATCGAAGCACCATGATGTGTGGGTCTGGATTAAAGCTGTCCATTAATACACTGTGGGGCAGGTGTGAAGTGCTAGGAAAGAACACCGAAAAGAACCCTCGCTTTTAATACTTACCTTGGCTCTTCAAAGAGAGTACAATTCCTTCCCACCCAGTCATGCAGAATGCATGTGCTGCCAGTCCAACTGGCTCTGCCCATGAACCCCTCCCGTGGTGAGCAACTGATCAGCAGCCCTTGGGCTCGTTCATTTGCAGAGGCTCTAAATTTGGAAATTACCTGTGTGAACATGGGATAAACTTTGCAAGGGAAGGGCTACGCTGTGTGGCCACATAAAGCTTAGCTTAACTTTTGCTTTAAATTCTTAGAAGTGCATCTTCTATACATCTTTGTTGGGAAGGTCTGAGAAAACTGTTTACGTTACTGAAAACGTTTTGTTTAGGGTTTGTTAGAGAGTATGGGGATGTATTAGTACTCAAAGGAACTTGGGTCTCAGTAAATAAAGCTCGATGTCAGCTACGTTTGTATAACAGAAAAAAATCCAAGGAGATTTGTCAGACTCTCTCCTCTGTCTGACAGTTACATCTTCTCCTACCCATTTCAGACCAGTATAACTGGTTTCTCAGATTCCTGAGCCTATTCATGACTGAATTTTTAAGGTTTAAAAATTCTTTTAATAAAATTCCCTGTGTGTTCTTTAATTACCACAAGTTTTTGCCTATCTGTAATTCCAAAAGAAATACCAAGGCAGAAAGGAGACAAATAGAAACTGTTCTGACAGCTGAAGACCTCAGCTCCACTACTGAGATACAGCCTGTCATTCAGCTGCGCAGCAAGTTGCGCTCTCCACTTCCTAGGTGTTGGAAAGTCTTGTAGCTTGGACATTGTGCATCTGGTTGCATGTAATTTAGCATAGGGTGTTGCTTTCTAAAGCTAACTGCTCTTGCAGGGTTTCTCTACATGAGTCCAGCTTAGTCTACGGTCAGCTAGAAGCATCACAGTGAACTTGGTGTGTTGCCTTTAAAATGGCGTGGCGACCTGGTTCAGGAACAGCGCGACGGCCACGTCCAGGCCGCTCAGACCATCAGCTCACAGACACCAATGTGGTGGACGGCAAATGGCGTTTATTGGCGGGTTAACACGGGCTTATATAGGTATGGTTTTACCATGTGACTTCTGCTTCCGTCGTAAAGCAAACGCTATAGGCTGTCAGGAGAGGGGGCCCTACCTCTCCGTACAGCGCGGCATCTTCTGATCGCCAAAACCTAACTACCGTAACGCGACACCTATTGACCACCAAGCTGACTGCAACATATCCCCCCTCCCTATGCTTAATAAAATTGCAAATATACAAAGTATAAAAATATAAAAACTATCAAAACGTATGTAGTAGGTTACAAAAAATTGTATAACGTATATACAATTTTCAATTCCTAAAATGTTAACTTTTTCCAAAAGGCTTTAAACAAAAAACATCAATTTGTTTAGTACAAATTCTAAAAGTAAAATCACACAAAGATAACACTGCTGTCCGGATCTCACTTGTGCACGATTCTTGGGCACTGCTGGGCTGCTCGATGACTTGTTGCGTCCCTCTGATACCAAGGTAAATGAGTCACGGGAGTGATCGAAGATCCAATCCTGCAAATAGAACCTCACAGCTGTTGTTAGTATTGTTTTCAAGGTACTCCGCTACCACCGGGCCCTTCGCTTCCGATGGCAAAGCTGAGGAATCGACTGCAGCCTGGAGGCGGTCTACAAATTGTGTAAAACTTTTGCTCTCACTTTGTTTTATTGTGGACCATGGCGATGGTCTAGTGATAACTGTGGAAGCAGAGCGGATAGCTTCTCTAGCGGCGTGGGTAGTTGTCATGACCTCGTGGGCCTGTAGGCCCTCGGCCTGCGCCTAGGGGGTGATCATGGTAGGGTCCGTACCCATTAACCGCTGTAGGCTGGAGCCATGCAGCAGATGGTTTGCACCATCTATTAAGGCTAGTTGTCTTGCACAATTGTCTTCCCATTCCTGTTTGAAGACAATCATCCCTGCCCCATCAAAAATTAGTCTACAGGTTTGTTTGATATCAAATGGAAGCATATCATCCCCTCCGAAAACAGTGTCGGTGAGGGTGGAAACCATGGCCGAATTAATTCCTTTTTCCGCAATTGCTTTAACAATTGCTTGCACATCTTTTGGATTTATTGGTGAATAAATCCTTTAGTTGACACCCTGTCCCCCTACTTGGACCGGGAATGCCAGCGTGGCTGATGGAGCCCTGTCGGCACATGCTATTTTTATAGGTTGCCACATGTGATACAGAGCCCCCTCTGTTGTTGCTCCGGGGTTCTCTTTCTGGTAGAGATGGACATGTTTTGAGCAGCATCTACAACTTGTGTGTCAAGAGCAGTAGTTCCTGAGGGTGGGACTTCCTGTGAGTGGTGTGGAATGGGCACAGATGTGGCTGCTTTAGAGAAACCACATTCAGGTGTATGTGTTCAGACGTCTCACCCTAAATACAGAACATTTCAAAAGCAAAGGGTCATCATAGAACATAGGTAGTTTATAATGGGGAAATTTGTATCCCATTTCACCTCATTTAATTTTTGAAATGAGATTAAAATTATTTTACATTCTTATGTGCAAATATCATTTACATCCTGACTTGTTAAAGTTTGAATCTAGTGAAGGACCTGTTCTCTCTCTTGAAAGATAAAGCAAAGCCCTGTGGAAAGAAGTTAAGACCTTTCGTTAATAAATTTCGTTAAGACCCTCTGGTCTTCCCCTAGCCAAACATTCCTTGCCTGAGGACAGAACCGGACTTGAGATTCTTTGTGTGCTCCTATAACGTTTAACCCCTTGTACTCAGCTCAGACTGGGAATTTGTCTGTTGTTTTGTGAGGATGATAAGCTATTTGCAAGTAGGTGAGGAGATTACATGGGCTATTATCTACATCTCTCTTTCTCCAAAATCCTGGCAGTATGGTGCAGCTCAGAACTTTAATCCCATGTCTACAAGATAAAGCTTTATTATCAGAAGATTTAACAGTATGCCTGTTGTTTTGTGCCGCTGTCCAGCTTGGCAGTCAGAGCAACAAATGCTGTGAAAAAGACGTGACGTTTATGAGACAAGGTGATGCATTAGGTGTTGGGGCAATTTTTCTCCCCTTCAAATAAATCACTGAAAAGGAAAAGGGAAAACAGTGGATTATAGTAGGTTTCATTGTTGGTGCTAACAGACAAATCAGTGTCCAGCCACATTATTTCTTCATGTAGTGCTTTGTTATTTTCCTGAATTGATTCACTTCACCACAAAATAAGATGCATTCAGCAGAATTTCAAGGGGGTTCAGAGTCTTACAGTGTTTTTCTTCGACTGAAGAGCAAACGGGAGCTGCATAGCAAAACCATTCAGTGACTTAAGGTTGAGACGAGAAGATGATTCTCAGCCCTGGGTTGCCTTACGTATTTGCTATGGGCAACTCACGTAAGCCCCATCGTGCCGTGACATGCTACTGGCCTTGAAAATTATAACAAATGAGGTTTGTAGGATTTGTTAAATTAACATTTGTGACATACTTTGAGTTCCTTAGGTGAGCAGCTTTTTAAAACAAAAGTTAGTAATTGTGTAAGGAACAAAGGAGAACTTTTGCTACAAGTTAAGACATGATTAAAGACAGTTTGATTGTAATCAATCTTCTCTGGTCATACAATTTCTTGCATCATTTATTCAAAGCAAATATTATCAGGGTAAAAAAAGCTCAAACTGTAATTACCTTCATAAGAAGCAGAAAATAGTCCCCACATAATATCATGGGCAGCATTGATGCAAATTGCTTTTTTTTTCAGTAAGAATTATTTTAGGATGAGAACTGGCTTTATAGTTTGTGCTTTGTCATTTTTCTGTGGTGCTATGAGCGTTTATTTCTTTAGCTGCACTGTTACTGCTCATGCAGTTTTGTAGGATTGTTCACAATTTGTTTTTTAAGTACTAACTGAGCTTTCTTACTCTCTTGCGAGGTTACTCCTTCTGGAGAAACATTCATTGCCAAGTAGCAGTAGGTACAGGTGCGTAGAGATGCTCTAAAGAGAACAAGTTCTTTGCTAGTTCAACATCCGAAGCACGGCACGTGGGTCCCTTCCCATGCCCTGCCTTTTGATGTCTGTCTCTGAGCTGGATTTCAAGTTCTCAGAGCTCAGTAAAGCAATGTTGCCCTCCCGTGCATTATGGGAAGAGGTTTTATTGTTGTAGCTCTGTGAACAGTTGGGAAACTTCTGGATTGAGCACCATATCTTGCAGTGAAGCATTTGATAAGCCAGGGACTGGGGAATTTCTGTAGAAGGATTTCAAATTCTATCTCTATATAATTCTATTTAATTCTGTCTGTAAATGTTGGGGTAAATGAATTGTTTGTCACTCGTTTTGCAATTGTTTACTCCTAAGTATGGGAACATTTCAGAGTGAAACTCGGATTTGGTTTTGGAAGTGTCTTGAAGGAGAATTCATGCTGAGTTTTGTCATCTTTATTAATTGTGCTTAGACTTCAGCTGGAGTCCTTTTTTTAAATTATTATTATTATTATTATTTTTTAATTGGACTCCTTAAATTATGCAGAATGTGTAGAAAACACTAATTGATTAGGAATCTTTCGAGAGTTGATGGTGTAATATGCCCTGTGAGTGATGCATAAAGTCCTGTATGATCTTGATGAGTTAAAATTGATATTTTTACCTTTAAATCAGTGTGTGCTTATTTTTTGTTTCGATCCATAGCCTTACCTTGGTGGTTCTGTACCTGTGCCACTCCACAACCATTCTGTGCATAGCTTTTTGGGGGGAAAAACTTCTCAACTCAGCTTTTAAGCGCCAATACGGATCACTCTCTTTTTCCACCAGAGTGCTGCGTAGTATTCTAACTTGCTAAAAATGAGCCTGTCCCTGCCGAATGAGCACAGCCTAAATTTGATAATGTTTCGATTTATATTATTTCAGTACCAATTTGAACTTTTGGGTTATTTTCTTCACTGTTAATCACTGTACATTAATTTCCAATCCTCAGAAGTTGAAAATAATGTGAAAAAGCTTTACATTTGAATTGTTATGTGTTTATGATGCCCTGATATTTGTAAAGCAGAAGCTGTGAGTATGTGTCCAGTACGTACTCAGGTGCCCTGGGGTGGGTTAGTTTTGTTGCTGCCTCAGTATTTTGAATAAAAGATCCAGTTTGTCAACTTGTTTATATCAGGCAAGATGAGGAAAGCGAGGATGTGCTAGCATAAAAGAAAATCACGTCCATACGTGTAAACTGTTGAGGTCTAACTTGAAGATGTTGATGAAAACAAACCCTCCTTCAATTTGTTTGTACTCATGTAAAACAAACAGAACCTCCCGATGTGTCGTTTTGCCTAGTCTAAAAGACAGCTTTCTTTTTCTGGACCAAAGTTTGTGTACCACAATGAGTGTTTTTATAATTGGATTTACTCTAGAGAAAAGCCTTGCATCAGAGGCAGACTTATGTGCAGTTTGAGTACACATGCTGCCTAACGGGGCTTTAAAGCTGATTTGCGGGTGTGATACAAAGTTTAGTGCAACCTCCGTAAGCGATAAGCAGCTGCTTTACATGAGGCTCCTGCTTTCCTGTTTCAAGGGTGTTTGATATCTCCTGAGAGGAGAGTTTGGGAATGAAGGGCAGTTGGAGCTTCCAACCAGTGAAGAAGCAGTAAGGAACATAGAGTTTTTCACTGCACCATAGACAGTTTAACGGGTGGTTAAATAAAGTTCTGGTTTGACATTCGCAGCACTGCGCTTGTCTCAGGGGCCTTGTGCAGAAATGGTGACAGTTGACAGCTGTTGTTCCCTTAATAAGATTAAAGAAATTAGTTGTGCTGTCTTTAATCTGCCATTTAACACTGTGAACCACCTGGGGACGGCTTCTGTGCTGACACCCAGTTCTGAATTAAAAAAACCCCAACCAAACCCTGTGGAACTGAACCGGGGTTCAGCGCCTGCTGTGATTAGAATGTATTTAGATGAACCATAGTTAGCAAGCTGATGTTACCAATTAAAGGGACCCTCTTTATTGTTGTGAAAAATTAATTGGACATCCATTTGCTTACGCCACCTTTTCAAATGCATTATCAGAGCCTCTGAAAATGTGTGTACTTTTTCTGACATGGGATTCAGCTGGGAAATACAAAAGCACAATGTGCTGTTACGGTAGTGGAATTTGTTCTGTATACGAAGTGGGAAGCTTGTGTGTTTTCAAATGTAAAATAAATGCTCCTCTTGGGAATTAGGAGTCCCATACATCAAACCACGTTATTGCAGTGGATTAACCGAGTCGCCTCAGAAGCTCTGAAATGCTGTCAAAATTATGAGTTAACCCACCAAATTCGTATTTGACACTGTGGGTGAGTTATAGTGGTTCTATTTCAATGAAATGAATTTTTATTTAGAAGAGCTGATAAAATGACAGATGCTGATTGAAAGAAAGCATCTGCCCAGCTGCAAACAGAAACTACCAATATCGTTTCTGATCACTCTCCCTGTAAGCACACTTACACAGGGGAGTAATCTTCCCTGAAAAGTAAAAGTAGGTGCCTAATGAAATTTTTTTCCAGCATTACTGAGGAAAGTGAAATAAATACCTTTATGGAGTCAGGATGGGGAAAGAGAATCCTGTTGCAAGGCAAGATTTTAAAAAATGCACGTGAAGCATGCTACTTGGATTTTGTGTAGATGCTCACCTTGTTGCATAACAACTAGGTGAAGTATATGAAAATCAAACCGCCCTTCATCAAAAAATAATGAGTTAATATTGTTTTTGTATCTCCTGATCTGCAGATTGAAACTGATGTAACTAGGCAGTAAAATTAATTACCAGTACAGTAAAATTAATATTACCGGTAATGTGGTGGTGCTCAGATTATTAACAAAAGAAAGGTAGAAATGTTCTTTATGGCTTTACAGGTCAGGGTAACACTTCTTATTTAAAGCCAATATAATTTCTCCCATTGAAGAAAAGACAATCCAGAAACCCAAATGGAAAATATTTTACTTCAAGTTTTTTGGCCTCTGAGCATTTCCAGCTTTTCTTGGCTTGAGAAAGCCAGTGTACGTACTGAAGGTGTTTCCATTTCAGCTCCAGGGAGCCATGTGAAGTAATTGGCTGCCAAGCACTGGACACAGCAGTCAGTAGAGCAGCCTTTCCTTAAATACCGTTGTCAATTCAGGAAGATATTTTAGGAGAAAAATAAAGCATGAAACTCGGCTCTCTATGGGCGTGTTGAATTAGTCTGCAGTTTGTTAGGTCAAATACCTGCTTTGATTCCTGTGCGCTACCCTGTTTGCTGCAGTCCCACATGGGTAGGACCTTTTGGCAATGCTCACAATTTATTTTCTTCTGCTGAGCTTATTTGAACTCGGTCACGTTATTTCACATGTTAGAAAGCCCCCAACGAAGCAGAAGTTCTTCTCCTTTTGGTTTACTTGAGACAAACAAATTTCCTAGCTGTCTTCATTTGTTATTGTCTATCTTGATGTGCTTGTGTTGTGTATCTGCCTGCATGTTTGTGCGGTGACAGCGACAGCTTTTGTAGCAAGTGAAGCTCAGGAAGCGAGTTGTATGTTTATTTGGAAGTGGTGCTATCTGTTGTCAGATGGATCTTCTCTGTGAGTATATTCAATAGGACTGGTCCTGGCTTCCCTGCAAACCCTGGCTTGAGAACTGCACTTCCATCGCAGTGGATGGAAAGTACCACACGGCATGCAAGGAATAATTGGGCTGGTTTTGTACATCCAGAGCTTTCTGTGACTCGTCCTGTTTGTGAATTTTTTCCCTTCTTACTATTGCAAATCTCTTCCCACTGGCCCTGGGTGTAGGCCACCTGATTGTAGCAACCCACAAACTCGTAAAGGCTCTGGGCAGTCGCGGCTCCCAGTGTGTCAGTAGCTGTTTCAGACAGGACTCCCACTCGCTCAGTTTTGCTTGCTCAGTACAAATTACTCAGTCCTTTCCCATTCCTTCATTAGTTCTCAGATGCCAGGCAATAGCCTCTCTCCAAAGCTAGCCCCGTACACTGTGAATTATTGTGAATTACTTAATACAAGATTTTTTTTCTTGAAGGTTGTGCTAGGAAAGGGATTTATAGCCAAATTACTTGTATGATATACTGTAAGCCACAAGAAAAAGAATGTTGCATACCCAAAATATGAAATGAGCTGCTATTCAGTCTAAGTTTTGTTGTGCCTTTCTAGTACATGCGTCATTTGTATCGGGTTGTTGCTAAGAACACCTTTACCAAGAATGCGTCTGTGTGCATCTCTGTCCTTAAGAAAATGACCTTTGATGTCACAAGGAAAGCTTAGGCTTTTCAGGATTGTTATTGTTATTGTTGAATTAATATTGCATGTTATTCAGATGTAAAGCGAGTTTTGAATGCAGAAGAGTCCAGCAGCCATACAGTTTGTGACTTGCAATAGGCTTGGCGATTAACTCTTCTGAAGTTATGTGGTATTTACTTGGTCTCATGGAAATTTTTAGCTCTATTTGGAATCCCAAGTTTAAGAAAACAAATTGTGAATTGCTGCAGGGTTGGTTTGTGATGTGTGTGTGTGTATTTGCTTTTAATTCAGAGAAGAAAAAAGTAACACTTTTTTTTCTTCCCATCTGATTTTTTAGGTCACTGTGCAGCACAGTAAATGCTTACAGCCTCACCTGCAGTAACTGCGCAGAGAACTGCACCTACGTTCTCTTTAGTAATAAGATCACTTTTCTCATGGACCTGTTGATACACCAGTTTACGGTACGTAAAGCCACTGTTTTTACTCGGAGATGATTTTTGTGTGCTTCACAAACATATTGGAGTGTTTGGAGTATGAGAACACGAAATATATGAGACTAAAGTCTCAAAAGAATCAGATTCTTTTGTTGCACGAGTTTGGTGTCTGTGTCTACTAATCAAACTCTGTCTACTAATTAACTAATTTGGTGACTGTGTCTTCTAATCAAATGGATATTCTTGCTTCTGATAATAAAAGCTGCCAAAGCACGTGTGCTAGGAAGGTTGGTGCGTGGACAGTGTTTTCTCTTTAATGTTTTCTGCAGATTGCTTCTTTCTTCAGTCTACAGTAACATTTAAAGTATAGACTATTAGGAGTTGTCAACGTGTATTTAATTCTTGTGTGTTTCTGTCGGCTGAGTACGTTGCTTTAGTTTGATTTCCTGAAGTGCTTGAAGGGTAGGACTCTTTAACTGCGAAAGTTTTAATTTTCCAATGTTTCATTTAATTTGAAATGTCATTAAATATTTTATTTGAAAACTCATTTTTAATTCATAGTGACCTGCTCATCATAAGATATTTAGTCTTGGTTTTCTACTTATAAATCGTGCGTATGTATTTTCATGAGCCAAGCAGTTTGTTAATTGAAAAGTTATGTACATACTTTGAATAATTTAAATGATGCTGTTGGAATCAACAAGCCATAGGACTGTTGATGAACACTTTTAAAAGCTAGTCCGAAGGTCCTTGCCACAAAGAAAACCCAAATGCACCCCCTGCCTTCTCCTCTAAGTAGCTGCCAGGTCGTTGTTCTTTACCACATCTTTCCAAGAGGATTCCAGGTATTACATTCCGAGTATGCTCAGTGAGAGGTGCGTGTGTTGTGCAGAGCTGTGCACAGCGCTGCTGATGCTCTGCAGAGCCAGCCAGAGCACAGGCTCCGAGGGTAATTACACAAGAGCCGAAATCCTTCGGCACTTTACAAGTGACAGGATTCATTCCGATGCCAGGCACCTTCCCTTCTTCTTGCTGTAGCTCTGTGGAACTGGCCTGTGCTTTTCTGAAGAAACACAGAGGGTATTTCTTAGGAAACGTTGGCCACCTAAAGATCAGAGATACTACACGAGAAAAATTTACTACACTTGGAGCTGCTTGCAGTCTGTTGCCAAATACTAGCCTGGAACTGCAGCAAAACTGTAATTAAAGCTTAATGGTTCCTGTGATCCACACTGGGCTTTTCTTTCCTACTCATAAAGTCTCTTATGTTCTGTTCAGGCAGAGTTGGCCCTTAAACTAGGGTATCTTCGTCGTTCCATGCAGTACGTGTTTTAAGTCCAAAGAAATAAATACAGTGCTGCTTTTCTTACCCTGATTTTTCACTCTTGAAAATGTAATAAATCAGATCAAGTTTGAATTTTTCTTTTTTTACAAAAAGGAGAGGGACAAATGGGGCGGGGACAGGTTAATTTTGTTTGGTTTGGGTTTTTTTGATTGAATTGAGCTCTGAATACAAAAATATTAAAAGACACCCTTCCAAAGAGAGGTATTCTGTAGTATTCCTAGCTTGGGGAGCTGTGTGATGCCGCCTTTTCCGGTGTCGTGCCTATTCCTGCTTGCTGTTGGAAAATAAACCCCAAGTAATGCCAGAAGTAATAAATGAGAATGTGTATTTGCAAGGCTTTAACAAATTGTTAACCAAGTATGCCAATATTTGCTGGATATAGAAAGAATCCAGTTTTGAGAAACCTTTGAGTGTGTTAAGTGCAGCAAGTAAGAACTTCCAACCGATTTAATGCAGGTTTAGTTTTGGTGGGGGTCATCAAAATCGAATGCAATGTCAGCTTTGCTTTTGGTAAAAGTCAGAGCTATACATTTTAAAGATAAAGTTTACAATGATGGCTTCTCACATAGTATTTGTTTGTCTTCACACAAAGGCATATTCTCAAGATGTTACTTGAGGAATTATAGCATTATTTTTGAGTTTTCTCCAGTGAAAGCTTGGGTACTTGTCGGAAAGGGTACACTAATAGATGAAGTGTATTTATTCCTTCTTTTTTTTGGTGACTTCCAGCCTGCCCAAGCTAATTAAGTGTCCTGTAGAGACCTTCTCTTATCTCATACCTAAACAGACTGGTAGGAAACCTTCTGTAGACTTTACTTAGCGTTTTACCTTTCTTGGCCTCCTTAGCTCAGGTAATGCCAAGTCGGTGTCTGTTGAGGTCACCAGGAGCGTGTTGCCTGATCTTAGTGGTTAACAGAGCAAACCTGGCCACACATGCTCGTACAAGTCTTGTGGTTGAGTCGTAACTTCATTTACCTTCAGACTGATATCTCGGCTCTTCTTCGACTGCTGTCCCCAGAAGATAGCTGCAAAACAAGGAGAACTTTTCTAATTGTTTACTTTGGAAGGTTTTACATGAAGAAAACCAAATAATTAAGTGGAGCTGGAAGGCATGTAAGGAAAGGTTTTTATTTGGGTGGGTTTTTTCCCTCATCAGGTGACTGCAGTCCTGTACTTTCCCATGGAGATATCTGAAAAAGCCATATATATATATATAAACCATACTTAATCTATAAATATTGTAAATATTTGTATGTTTAGTAAACAGATTGGGGCTTTGGGGATGTCTCTCCTTTTATGATCTCGCGATAAGAAAAGCGTGACAGTTTGTTTTCTAACTGTGTGTGCTCAGATAGACCAAGGAGAAATTTGAAGAAGCTTTTAAGAATAACAAGCTGGACAAGACCACTTTGTCTGGTAAAAATTCCTAGAAAATTGTGTTCATTCTGATCTTCCCCATCATGGCATCCCTGCTCTTACCACTTAAACCATAATGCAACTCAGTATTCATGAAGAATTAGAAATTGAGACTTTTTTGTTACTTTTTTTGTTCACCAGCTGGGCATTGGTTGCTTGGTAGCAGCTGTTCTCATTTGCATCACTTCTCTTTCTGGAGTTAGAGCCACAATAGATCGCTGTGGGTTTTCATTCATTGTGTTTCTTAGGCAATCTTTAAATGCATAACATCTAAAAGTTCTAAATGAAACATCATTAGTTAATGTAAAAACATGTGAAATGAACTTTTGCAGTTTCAGTAGAGATGAAACAGATGTAGAGATCAAAAGTGACTTGCTCGTGATGACTTTCTAATCCAAAATATGGTGCTTAAGCCTGGTCTGCACTGCAGGTAAATGGACTGTGAAGTACAATAGCTTGGACTGGGTTTAAGTTAATATGGCTATCTAGTTACAGTGAAGGAATTCTTCTCTACCCTTTCTTCTCTGGAATGTGCTGCCATCCAGGTTGGGTGATTCAAAACGAAGCCACTAGTTAATAACCATTGGTGGCCAGCTTTTTAATCTTCTGTACCACAAGTAATGCGGCTTCACGTTTGCACTGATGATAAGAAGAATTGTAAAATCATAGAATCACAGAATGTGTGTGGTTTGAAGGGACCTTTAGAGGTCATCTAGTCCAACCCCCTGCAGTAAGCAGAGACATCTTCACTAGATCAGGTTGCTCAGAGCTCCATCAAGCCTGACCTTGAATGTCTCCAGGGATGGGGCCTCCATTACCTCTCTGGGCAACCTGTTCCAGTGATCAACCACCCTCATATTGAAGAATTTTATCCTAATGTCCAACCTGACTCTCCCCTTGTCAAGTTTAAAAACCATCTCTGGTCGTCCTATCGCTCCATACCCTCAGGAACAGTTCTTCCCCAGCTTTCTTACAGGCACCTTTCAGGGACTGGAATCCAGGGCCCGTACATGCTTCTTGGCTGGTTTGGAGTGCATTCAGCCTCCATAGTGTTTGGCTGTTGGGCACTGACAGTGCTCTGAGCCCTAATAATGAGATCGTGGGGAGTTTCTGCCTGCCAGGTCTAAAACCCCTGCTCTCCCTCTGGTTTGGGTTCTAGTCAGAGACCTGAAGACCAGCGCCAAGGAGTATCAAGGTTGGATAAAAAGTACCTGGGTTAGATGTCAGCTCTGTTGTAAGGCAGTTCATTTGGTCTTGGCAATGTGAAAACCCACTGAAACTTCATGTCTTTGTCTTCCTTTTTAATCGTGTAACTTAAAGGGCCAAAAACATTTTGGTTATTTGCTTCAGCAGGAAGTCAGTGCGTCAGTCCCGTAGTAAATCTTGAAAATAGGGCTGCGCTAGGAGAAATAATGACATTTTAAAGTATCTAGGGGTAGGGAATTTAAAAAGTGGAGTCTTCATCCACACTGTCTTAAGCTCATCGACTTCCTGGGTGATTTCCATACCTTTAGTTCACTAGTTACTACACTCAGGTTTACTACAAAATCTGACACCCCGGAGTTGCTATTTTGGGAGTGTATGTTCTCCAGAGAGGTTTTGAGGCAAACCCAATGACTTAGATGCACAGAAAGCACAAAATCACACTCTTAATGAGAGAAGAATACAGCATGAGTAATCAGATGGCCAGAAATTTGGTGCTTCGAAAGCTTTGGAGACTTTCCTTTTAGGTTTAGCAGCTCTGCATTTAAAATTCTTCCTGGCTGTGGAGGACTGCTTCTTCCAAGACAGGTAAAAGCAGAAATGAGTTTTCAGTGACAGAGCTCTACACTGCTAACTGGAAACTGGGGGTTTTTGTTGTTGCTAGCACAAAAAAATATGCTCTGATACGCAGAGGTACTTTTGGTGGCGTGAGTCAGAGCGTGGGACTGTTTTCAGCTATATTAAATGTGTGCCTAAGTGCTTTACTGGATTGGGGCCATATTGTTTAGCATCTTGCAGGATTAAGTCCTAGATTCTGGGCAAGAGCTGAGGAGCTTATGGCAGCTCTGCACAGGCAAGGGAATCCCTACACCCAGGGAATTCTCTGCTGAATAGAGAACGTACAGGGACTTGAGAACCTAGTCATTGGAGCATTCTGCCTCAAGAACTGATTTAATGAAAGTAGGAATCTTGATTAAGCCCAGCATTGTGAGTCATCCTAAACACTGAAGTAGTGTTTTGATGTTGGATGTGTCAAATAATAGAACTGTAGTTACGTTGTTCTTGATTTTTCCATTGTGATTTTAAAATGGTTTATACCAGTCACTTGACAAGTCAGTTGAAGGATGTCATTGTACCTGTAAATTTGTGTCAGTTAAACTGTTAAACCCATTAAACCCCAGAAATAAGAACACGGAATGTTTTAACATTTACTCATCCCAAGCCCCATTCAGCAAGCACCGTTTTTTCTGAATCTCAATAACTCCTTGTGTAATCAACACAAAGAACCCAGAGCCTGAAAGCTTTCATAATTACACTATTAAATCTTAAGATTTCCTACCCTCTTGCTTGATATAATAATCAACAAGCGAAGTAATACATCACTTTTGCAAGCACCCCAATTAATTTTGACCATAAATCTCTGTGCGTTTTCACACCATCCCATTTCTTCTTCAGTAAAAGAGCTGTTCTTTCGTCACTTGTTTGAGTCTGTACGAAAGGAAAATATCCAAGGGAAAAATATCAAAGGGAGGAATTAAGTTCAAATTGACACATTTTTCTCTGAAGCAGCGTTTCCTTCTGTCTCCTCTTTAACATGCTTGGTATAAACCCCACATTTGTTCCCACTTTCACACACTTTCCTCAACAATCAAATGTGAAAAATCAGTAGTGCAATAAATGATTGAATTAAGAGTGCCAGATCTATTTATTTTACAAATTAGGAAGAAGGGTTTTCTACTAAAGCATGAACTTCTGTAGCTATGGGCTGAATACTTAGAAAATGTAGTTCTCGGGCATACGTTTAACTAGAAGACAAAAATAGATGTTACGTGTTTATGGTACTGTTCATTACAGCAAATGGCTCTACTGCAAGCTTTCATTAAAGTCTTTAAGAATTAATTTCTATATAAATTTTTATCTTCAGTGAAAAAGCAGTGAGTAGAGCTTGTGAGGAATTTTTAAACCTGGGGTGTTCCTCATATGAAGTTGCCACATTTAAATTGATTTATACATTGCAAATCTTAATCCATCTGTTTCAGTAGGCAATTAGCATCATTAGTCATGAATTATTTTAGTCAACAGAAGTTACTGGAGCAACATAATATTATTTTTTCTATTGAACTGGAACAAGCATCTAAAGACTTCTCACTTGCTGGCTTGGCTCAGCACCAGAAACAGACTATTACAATGAGTTTTAAGTACCAGCGTGAGGCTCCAAGCTAATGAATAATAAAGAAATGCGCGTGTTGTTCTTTGTCACCAAGTGTTACCAAATCCCTCCTGATACCTATACAGGGAGGAATGATTTTCTCTGACCCAGCTTGCATATACCAAGCATGACTGATTTTAACCAGGGCTGAAAATAATATTTCAGCCAATATTGGTCATTAATTACGTGTTGAAAGCCTGAATTTGTCTCATAAAAGAGCTTCCACAGAGGTCTTGTTGGTACACAGAGTGCAGCGGTGTCATGCTCAGTGATGGATGTACCTGGGAGCCCTATGTGTCGACTGAGGCATTGGCACTGACGTTACCTGGCCCCTAAAGCTGCAGGACTTACGTGCTTCACTTGCTGTTTGATGGCGGTAGGGCAGAATTTCAGCAGCTTTGAACTGTTTGGGATTGCAGAAATGAAACAATAAAATGAAAGCTGTATCCCCTCTGTGAGGGTTTCCTTCCAGAGCTGTATCCCACACGTAGATCTGTTCGCAGAGTTGCATGGTGTGCACCTGACCTTCGCCGACTTTTTAGGAGTGTTTAATGATTGAGCGAAAATGGGATTCTGTTCTTCTGGAGTCTGTTCAGAGACAACGGACGTGACTGACCAGCGATGATATCTGATGGACAACCGTGGTGGTTATCGGGTGATGATGTACATTGGATGTATATTGAGGTGTTCGGGCCTTATTCGTGTGACATGGTTTTCCTGCTGTCCGGAGCAGGTACAATGCAAAGGTTTCCACAGAAGTGCTTGGACTTTGTGCCCGAGTTGACAATTGTGTGTGAATGGCCTTTCCCATTGCTTCCTAAACTATCACTCTATTACTATTAGTACGTAACTTTTAACTGAATTACTCCTGTCATCCTTTATGACCAGTGTGTCAGGTTGTGCCCTAGAATTCATCCAGTTCTTTGTCTTCTCAGATAGTTCCTCAGGCTTTTTTTTCCTGAGCATTCTCATCAGATACAGTCAGGAGTTGGGCTCCCTTCCTGATGCAGAAATCTGTATGTAACTACCTTTTGTGTTTTCAGAAATCAGGACTCTTTGGGTTTGTAGAATTTTGAAGATTTGGCAGTTCTCTCTGTTTTGGGGAAAAAAAGAAAAAAAAACCAAAAAACACAAAAAAAAAAATGGATAAAAGCAAAGTGAGTCAAAGATTTGGAGCCTTGCCTTAAGGGTCTTACTTCCTTTGAGGAGTACTTAGCTCTGAAATACTTAGCTACTTTGGGTTAGCTTTAGTAGCAAGCTGCTCAGCGCAGAGGTTCGGACACTTGCTGGAAAAACAGAATTCTCTGGCAGGCTTTGTCAGCTTTGGAGGGGAACCACAGTAACTCATCTGTCTGGACTCATCACTGGCTCATGTAGCCGTGTGTTCCCCTCTGCGTGTACCTGACCAGTAGAACTTCCTCTGAGATCAGTTACGCAGCAGCACAATCACCAAATGCCTCCTTGTAGATCGGAAAGAAAACTGTGTTCCCCAGGGTCCTTTGCTACTGGATGGGATGTCCCCTGTGCCGTTCCTGTGAGGTGACTGTACCTGCTGCTCCCATACTTCAGCATGCTCTTACCTAAAGGCAAACTAGCGCTGCTCCAGAGAGTTTTCTTTTACTTCAGGATAATGTTTTTGTAATGGTTTGGGGTTTTGCTGTGGAGGAGAATGTCCATCAGAGGTTAGATCTCACTGCAGAGATTGTCCCTAAGGCCTGCAAAAGCCTTTCTGTGCTGTGGTAGGGCTTCCTTGGTTTCTCGTATGCTAAACTCACTTCTGACTCGATGGATTCTGTTTGAGCTTGTATTATCAGTGTAAAGGATATAGACCTGTTCTTGGACCTGGAATGCTTTGACGTTCATCAGCACTGCTAGAACATCTTACTTTATTGTTGTTATGATTATTTTTGGTGTATTCACATGCAACTTTTGAAGTGTTTCTCTACTACCTTTGATTCTTCTTGCTGAATTCTCACTGTTTTCTTTTCCCTCTTTCCTTAGGTTAGCGTTCCAGATGATCATAATTCCACTCCAGGCAGAAGTGCAAATAAGCAGGTATTTGAAGGTTTAACGACAGGACTTCTGAGGATAACTGCTGTGATTTTCAGATGTCTAATCTCCAGTTTCCCAGATGGAAACCACCACTCTGCTGCACTGAAGATAATACAGGAAGTGAAAAGTAAATCCTCACAAGTGGAAGCCTTCAACAGCAGAGTCCAAGACTTGATCAGGTTAAACAAAAAGAAAATACTGAAATCTCTCTAAACCTTCTTTAGTACTGAGAATAAAAATTGTGATGATTTCAGGAATGAGCAAACTGCTTGAACTCTTAACTTAGTAATAGTGGTTTGTGTGTAGTCAGGAAGACTGCTGAAACACCATATTCTCAAGCAATATATTTTGTACATACTTCAGGCACAAAAAATACAGAAAACCAAGAGTCTTATAATTTTGGACCTGGTTTTCCATGTGCTTTCCATCAGTTTCTTCTCTGAATTACCTAGGAGTCGTCTTCCCTTTTTTCTTTATTTTCTCTTAGGGTTCTTTATGCCTACTCTGTATGCCCCTGACCCATGTGGTCCTGCATGTCATACATGTGTTCCTGTAAGCTTGCCTTAAAATACATGCTTCCTACTATAAAGATTACCCAAAAATCCCTATAATCTGATTTCAGCTTTTATAACATGGCTGGGTTTAAACCCCAATTTTCAACATATATTTATTGAGCAAAATTTCAATCAAAATATCTCAGTGAGTTGTAAGAGTAGAGTAAAAGAGAAAGAATTGGTTTGCTCATTTTTACTCAAAGCAGTCTAATTCTTTGGTAAAAATGCTTGAACCTGAGTATATTATTATGAATGTGACATATATATAAAATATATTTATATAGATAAATAACATTTATAATAATATATATANTATATAATATATATAAAAATATATTTTGGATAGCCTTCTGTGTTTGTACGCTATTGAAAACATGTCATGGCGAGCATCTTCAGACTTGTCAAAGTCTGGTATGATGCTGATGGGTACAAAGAAGACAGCTGGAGGAGGAAAGCAAAACAAATAGTTGTCATAGCTACCAGTGACCTCTAAAACTTTATTGTTCTCATATAACCCACCTTCTCCCCAAACAGGTTTTGAGAGAGTGTGAAATTTCAGGCCGTTGTAGTCTCCCCACTTATGAATGGGAGGGTGGGAGGTCTGCTTATTGATATTTGTGTAGAACAGACACCTGACACTGACTGGTCCAAGCGCAGGTATACCCTTAAGATAAGAAGAAAGAAGATACATGAGAATCCAACTAGGTTCCTCACCTGAGGCGCTTTAGGGGATCTGCTTATAAATGGGGAATGAAAGGCACGATGACAAGGTAATAGCGCAATTAGGGGAAAAAAAGAGGAGAGGGCATTTTAAACTAGTCAAAACCAGACAAATTCTATTATTAATGAGAATATTTCACCTCCAGGTCATTGTATCATATGTCCTTGTGGAGTTGATTAAGTGTGAGGTTAGGGAAGATGGAGAAAGAAAGAGGAAAGTTGAAAGGTGGAGGGGTGGTGTTTCTATCTGGGACAGCTAGACCCAGTGCCTAAACACCAATTATCCCCACACTGTCTGGCCATCGAAAGGTACCTGAATTATTGGAACTATGCTACCGTAAGTAAAATGGCTCAGAAATGGAGGCAACAGAGCTTTGACATTCCCCTTGTCTGCATGCTCAGCTCTTCACGGGAGTGCTTTATGCAGATTGTTTCCAGCCGCCACTGAAGAACAGTCCCAGTAGCCACAAAATGATCATCCATTTCTTCTGTGCCGAAAGAACACCCACTTCACCTGGGTGTGCGGGAAGGTGGACTGTGAGCACATTTTGCAAGTGTCAGGCTGAAAAAGAAGAGAATACTGGGCATTGTTGTGAGTAGTCATCCATCGGTATTAGCTGTGTTTTATTGAGTTCTTCCTCTCCCCTCCTGTTTCACAAAGAGATTCCTAGCACTCAGCATTTCTCTGTGACTCTGATGGATCTAACACCCAGCTCTGTTCCTGGAATTATTCTGCTAATACGGGAGAGCTTGCTTATCACCTCTGCAAAGAGGTGGATTGCTTAGATCAAAATCTGCAGGAAACCTAATGCTGGTAACCTTTCATGTTGCTAAATAGAATGGGCAAGCTTACCCGAGCAGCGAGTGTGCAGCTCATCACCTTCAGGCATCTTCAAGTGTGCTTAACGCCATACTTCAGCACCTTCAAAAACCTTTCACTCTGTAGTTAGACTTATTGCTTTACGTTTTTACTCTTAATTGCTTTCATTGCTTCCAGAAGCTTTTTGTCAGCAGAGCAAACTTTGGGAGAAAGTCTAGCTTCCAGCCCCAAAGAGAGATTGGTCTTAGAGCAACAGCAGGCTGAAAAGTTGAGGCATTTTCTGCCCTAATCTTAAGCACCCCTGGCTTTCAAAGCCAGACCACGAGATGTGAGGGGATAGTTAGTGAATACTTGTACAGCGCCTGTGGCAAGTGTTATCTAATGGGCCTTATTTCTTCACTAGAATCAATATTATTTAATCTTGTTCCATAGTCGAGTCAGGGTGGTCTTGCTGTTAAGAGAGCGCAGAGCCAGGGGCGTTCCCATCTCAGGGAGCCTATGCTCTAAGAGGCAGCCTAGATCAAGAGGACTTGACGAGCAAGCAGACAGAACAGTTGGTGGGATGGAGTAATATTAATAATAACAGAAAAGATTAGTGTAGTACTAGTGTAAATACAGTGACTGATTGATGGCTTCCCCATGTCTGTTGCATTGGGTGGAGGCACTGGATCACAGAATTGTAGGGGTTGGAAGGGACCTCCAGAGACCATCATGTCCAACCCCCCTGCCAAAGCAGGTTTCCTAGGACAGATCACACAGGTAGGCATCCTGACAGGTCTTGAATATCTCCAGAGGAGACTCTTTAATACAATAGCAGTTCTGATTTTGACAGGTTTCTCCCACTCAGTAAGAGTGGAGGGAAGTGCAAAGCAAATTAGAGGGAAAGAGAAGGAGGAGGTGATTGCAGGAAAGGAAGTTGATCTCACATAAATCAGCAAGAATGAAGAGCTGAGATGGAGTAAAGTCTGAGAAGCTGAATGTTTGTGGTGAAAAGTATTGTAAGAAATTATCTGTGTGCACAGTTTAAGTGGAGTTGATAATGATCAAAGTATGAGAGAACCTGGCTTGGATAGGAGGGAGATCTTGGTACAGGGAAACAGCAAAATTTTTTGGTGTAAGTTTCCAAGCTATTGGAAGTTCAAAGAAGAAACTTGAGCGGTAGCAATCTGATGATGAACAGTGATGACCTGATCTCCTCTGATAATAAAAAAAAGATAGTCTAGTTTTCAGCTTAGAAAACCCAAAAGGCACTAGCGGGGTTTTCTCTGCGCTGGGTTTTGGTTGAGCTCCTGAACCAGTTTCATGATCCCGGTCCTTCTGTACTGATGGTAGGAGGTTGTTGCCTGCGTGTTTTGTTGGGCTCTTAACTGCTGCGTGTGTTTTAAAAAGGAAAAAAGCCCAAGGGCTTGGCAGTAGTGGTTATGATATACGTATTGCAATAAAACGTTATCTGGGTAACATCATTGTCTCCTTGAATTAGTGTGTTCTACAAAGTTTATCTCTTTGTGCTAAAAAGAAGTTGTGCTGCTGCAGAGCCATCAAGATTGTTATAAATCATTTCACTATGGCAAAATTCCATTGTCCTTCTAGGAGTATGGTAAAATAAACATTTACACTCATCTTTCTTGTACAGTATAATACAAATTACCCTACACCAGACAGATCTCTTAACAAAAACTACTGATAGTTGTAGAGAGCCAGATCTGAAGTTATTGTCATTTGAATTGTTTTATTGAACCCTTCAGAAAGAGTATTTAAGTAATCTCAACCAGCATTTTCTATGGTTTGGTGGTGGAGAAGCAGAAATTGCTTCCTTTGCAAAGTTACTGGCGTGGGACTATTATTTTAATACGGTTTTTCTCCTTTTTCTAGTTACGTGGTGAACATAGGCTTGATAGACAAGCTATGCTGCTGTTTCCTCTCCGTTCAAGGCCCAGTTGATGAGAATCCCAAGATAGCAGCTTTTCTACAGAATGCCACAGCAGTGTTGCATGGGATGTGCCAGCTGTGCTTTGCTGTCAATGGAAGGTAGGTGTA
Source organism: Zapornia atra (assembly GCA_013400835.1). NCBI lineage: Eukaryota > Metazoa > Chordata > Aves > Gruiformes > Rallidae > Zapornia > Zapornia atra. The sequence goes on along the minus strand of VZTU01018674.1, from coordinate 34,819 downwards.
CTCCGTCTGTCAGCTCTAACGTATCCTTCAGGCAGCAGCTTTTGTAACCCTTGCCAGCACGGAGTTCCCAGAAGGGAGTGTCCTGGCGAGGCCGTTAAACAGAACTGTTCTTACTCACACAGTAACAGCTGGTAAAGAGACAGGGCAGGAAATTCACACCGCTCACCCTCTCGCCATTGGGCTGTAATTAGGTACCTGCACTGAGTCATGTAAGTCATCGATCAGGGTTGAGAACTGTGATCTCCTTTACTCATCCTCACAGAGGGGGTTTTAATCACTGCTGATTTTAAGTTTCCAGTCCTGAGGAGGTATTTTATTATCGGCTAGAATCAACTTTTAATTGATTTGTCTCTAGAGCAACCTAATTCTTTAAAATATCACTCTCAGTAGGGGAATTCTATTTCCTGTAAAGAAAAGGATTAGTAGATTTATCAGGGAGTTTTGTGGTGCAAAAGGTTATCATAACCTAACTGGGGTTGTGGGAAGTGAGCATCAGGTGTGTGTCTGCCAGCAAAGCTGGACTTCTGTAAGGTACCACGCAGGGCAGCCCGATGCTGTGAGAGCTTTGGAGAAGCATCCAAGAGCCTACCACCATGTGTGTTACACATTTCAGGAAAAGACAAGAATGACAGAACTTAACAATGAATTCCTGAAGGGTAAAACGATGCTAGGGCTGAAAAACTGGAGTTAATAAAATGCAAAGTAAGAAACAAAGCTGTAGGTAAGAGCTGTTGCTGCTAACTCAGGGTCACAGGCGCATGGAAAGAGAGCTGCAAGAAATATGAGCCCAAAGAGACCATCCCGACTGACTGAAATTTCCCTTTCTGAGAGCTGCCAACTTGGCATTTTACATTCCAGGAGAGCACTGCCAAAACTCAAATGCACACTAAAAAAAATAATAATAGAAAAATCACCCTTCTCTTAGTGGAATAACAGTTCTAGCTACAAGAGCTAGTAATACAATATTTGTGATTTCTGAAGCAGGCGCATGCTTTACCCAAATAAAAGGTCTTTGCACCCAGAAAGAATACAGCACTGTGCAAGTACTTCTTTGAAGGATGCCTGTGCTTTGCAGCCCGAGAGTAATTTCAGAGGGTTGAGAGTTTTTCTTCGTGGCTACACAGAGAAGTACCTGATCTTAGTACCTGCCTGTAAGAGCAGTCCTTTTGATTCTTTCCGAAGGTGTTCATTGTTCTCAGTTTCCAGGTTGAATTGTTCACTTGAGCGTGAAAAGAAACGAGAGGAATGAACTTTGAGGTTTCAGAGCCATTGTCTTTCACTTTTAGATCAAAAGCTTTGGTGACACTGATTAGAAGGGCGGTTTAAATTAAATGTCTTTCATCACCTGAGCCCACGCTCGTTTCAGAACTGAGTGCAGAGCGTAATTCTGTTGCGTTGCAGAAGTCCGTAGTAGTTGAGGTGATTTAAATGGGAAAGGTATTGCCAAACACAGATGAGGGTGGCAGAAACAGAGCTCCGATTTAGCGAATTCCTAAATGCCTCTCTCATTTGGGGCAAAGGGCTGCAGGAGCCAGCACGGCCCATTCCATCAGAATCCGGCACTTCTCATTCTCCTACTCAGTTAAAACACCCTCGAGCACCAAGCAAACGTGCCATGCTGTACTCCTCTGTCCATCAGAGGAACTAACTGCTCTGATCATACTTTTGAAGGTGCTGCTGAGAGGAAAAATGGCCTACTGAGTCCTACCAGTAGTGCTCTGGTGCTGTAGCCTGAAGAGAAGTTCTGCCAGAATGCCATCAGGCTTCTGCCGTTGTTGCAAGGGCAGTTTTGATTTGGTTTTTTGATGTATCTCATATACTGAATGCTTCCAGGTTGGGAACATCTTTACGCTCCTCAGTGGCGATCATCAGGGGCACAACATGGTTGGGTTTTTTCCTGACAGAACGATTTCAGGCTGGTTTTATCTTACCGGAAGTTGGCATTCCATATTAAATGCACTTGAGTTTTTTTATACTGTGTTCCTTATGGCAGGGCCGCAGATGCCGGGTGGCTAACACACCGGGACCACCACAGGGCTCTCAAACCGTCCACGGTGCCTCCAACGCTGAAATCCTTTAGGAGCTAGAAATGGCCAAGTGTCACGTGATCCTCCTCCTTTGCTCGCAGACACCACCAGCCTGTTACTAACCTGACTGCAACTGTAACCTGTGAAAATCCCCAGAGGTCCAAAAGTTAAACACCGTAACTCCAGTTTTAAACAATAGAGAGATCCCCTCCAGTGGGCACAAAGTATGGCAGGGCACTGCTGGAGCTCTGGCAGAGCTGTCAGTATAGACTTCCCTGTGTTCCTCACAAGAAGGTTTTCTAAAGCTCCCCAAGTTTAGCAGCCTGTTTCTAATCCAAGCTCTGAGTTAACACCCAGTGTTTATTTGGAGAGGGAAATAATTTTCTAGGCGGGGAAGAGTTCTTGGTCAAGTACATCCCTGCATGTTACCTCAACATCAGATGAGATGTTGCAACAGTGATGATTATTAGAGGGTGGCCTCAAGTTGTACCATATATGTATCTCAGCACAAAGTATTAAATGAGGTCTGTGGTTGATATAATGTAGATGATAAAATTTTAACACATAACCTAAGATTATTTTTTTTATTCCCGTGGTAGACTTGGAAAAAGAAGTCCAAAATCATGGAGTTAGATACAATAAAGGAAAGTCTGGCTAATGTAGGAACATAAATTGGAGGATTCTCAATTTTAACATCATAAAAAGTTATTGAAATGAGGGAATCCATTCTGAACATACGTTATAAACATATCTTATTATAAGAGAGGGATTTTCTTTTCATTAATCATCAAGGTCTTTAAAAAGATTTAACTTTGATATTGATCTTACTTCTCAAATGATTTTTGGTACTGGCTAATAAATGCTAGATTGATTCCTTTAATTGAAGTTTTGCTGTGAGTGTCATAGCACATTTCCCAAACACTGTGTAATACATGTGAAAGATCATTTGTTGAAGATGTTAATAACTTGTGACCCCATGCGAACCTTGTTTGGATCATTTTCACACCCCTGTCTGTTAAAATCAGTGAGGGTGACTTCAGAGCTCCAGCTGGAGGTCCCATTGGTCTTCTGTGTGCAGTGATAACAGGGGAGGTGAGAGCTCCTTTCTCCTGGAGGAGTTAAAAATATACAGTTTGAGAGCTAAAGATGGGATGTCGTCCCTTATTGTACGTGGTGCAGATTCATTACATGCAGCGCATCGGGATGTTGAGCTAGCTCTGCTTGCTAAGCAAACGATGAACCTGGCGTCTGATGCTTGGGCTTGAGAAGTGTGGCCACGGTAATGCTCAACAGTGGCCACTGTTAAGGGGGTCAGTAGCCAGAACTGAAACTGGAGCTAGTTACAGTAGCCTGAAATAAAGCAAAATACCAAACAGACTTCATACAGAACAATGGTGGTCTGTATAGCCATGTGAATCTGTCTTGCATTCCATGGCCAGTTCAGCTGTCCAGTAGCAGCGTTCGGGATGACAGCTTTGTTTTCCAGAGCTCCTTACTGTAACTGCTGCAAGAGAGATGAGGCCTATTTCAGGCCCTTGAGTCCTGAATACAAGTATGGAGCATGCTTGGCATGACAGAAAACAAGGAGCAGGCATGGAATGCAAGGAGCATTAGTAAAATATGGCCATGCTACCTCAGCTCACCCTTCTCTAAGGAAGAAGACTAAGAAAATACATAGCAAAACCTTCATGAGCATAGCAAGGATCTTGCTTGTGTTCCTGTCTTTTCCGGAACCACCCAGGCTTAATCGAATCTGTATCCCTTGTCTTCCCTTGTTTTCCCTATGAGTCTCTGGAAGCGAGTTCTGACCGGGAAATTTAGTTGTTACTCTGTGGAGGGTTGTTGCTAATGCTTTACTTTGCTTTTGTCGATTAGTAGTATCTGCTGACGCAGTATGTGATGCTCTGTGCTGCTCAGTGTGAGCTTAAAACACAAGTTAAGAATTACTGGAACTCCCAGCAGATGAATGTAGTAATTCTGCCTGAAGAAATTGAACCACAGTGATGCTGGGGGGCAGATGAGTGGTAGTGGTGCAGGATAAGGGTTAATCGCTATGGGAGAGCAGTGCAGTGGGGTAGCAGTAGGGCAGACACAAGGCGGGAAGTGAGCCCCTGCATAAGGAGAATATTGCAAGTAACAGTCCCTCAAGTCCTGCAGCTTCTTGAGAGGTTGGCTTTTCCACACTCCTGCTGTTTTCCTGGGGTAAGAGATGTCTGCAGGCTCCTTTGTTAATCTAGGGGTGGAGAGTGTCGGAGCAGTACAGTAGCTAGATTGTTGTACGGTATCTCCAAACAGTGGGGGAACGTGTATAAATCTGTGTCAGCAGCTAACGAAGCTGTGGGTTATGAGCTGCAGTGGCGGAAAGCTGCAGATATATAGGGTTTGATCCGGGAAAATAGTGACTGGCACGTCACAGATCTGCAGGAATGAGGCTGCTCTGGTTTCGGGTTTATTACAGTAATTAAGATAATGTCTGTTTTGGCTGCTGGATGGCAAATCAGATGCAAGTCTGCCTCGAAGGCTGGTTGTGCTTCTCGCCGCTTCCAGCCGAGAGCAGATCCAGAGAGGACTGTGAACTAATTCAAACTTGCTCTTGAGATTACTGGAAGGGTTCAAATCATCACTTGTATGTGGCACTGTGATCCCTGGCTTGACAGTGTGAATTACAGCCGCAGCCAACAGGTGCTAAATACTTCTTTATGCGGCTACTATTATTATTTTCCCTCTTTATTTTGACATCTCTTTCTAAATAAAATAATTTAGAAGCAAAGGGACAGACGATAGTTTTAAAATCCTAATAATAATTAAAAACCCAAACAGATTATGCTCTAAGCCTTTTGAAAATTCACGTTTCCATTTGGCTCCATGTTTTTCATCAGGAGTATATATTTCAAATACACAAACATGATAATGTATACCCGTGGCGAGGCTTGTCTGCTTGTTAGCTCAGTCGGTTTTTAAAACAATATATTTTCAAATATAAACAGTTTGCTCTTATTGAAGCTTGGAGAAATTGTAGTTTTATACTTGTTCTGCAGAGTATGCTGTTTCTCATCAAACTGTATTGAATTCATGTTTTTAATAAATAGTGGTGTATTTTAAGCGAAGAAGCACCACTGTTTAGTATCTTCCTCTCCTGGGATGGATATATCCATGTTTTTAAATTCTTAAGCCTTTTTTGTAAGTAATAAACTGCATACCAGCTCCTGAGACTCCTTGATGGCAGAAGCTGAAAATCACAGTGGCAGCCCATAATGAAAATTCCCTGCATTTTATTAAACTTTTGGGGCTTAAGATCCCGCAGGTTGTTTGACAGTCATATAAATATTTGCCTGTTTTTCTCTGTTAAATGTAGAGACTTGGTGAAGTTTGAAAACCTGTCTGTATTCCCAGCCATATAACCAATATAAAAAGCGCTGCAAAGCTCGCTTCCCTTGGGTGAGGAATTGAAGGGTTTTGTCCATGCTGCCTGCTTCCTTCCCTTTGGCAGCTGTTCCAGACCCCGCAGGCCAGTAAGATGCTTTAAATAGGGCAGTTAAAAGGAGCTGCATCCTTAGGAATCCCCTCGTTGTTACGTAAACCCTCAGTTTGTTGCTTCCCATAGTCATATGCTGATTTTTCTGGGTTTTGAACTTGGGTCTGTGTGCTGGCAGCACTGATTTTTTCCCTGGGCTTTCCTTGGAGGGGCACTAAAAATCTGGGAAATGTCTGAAATCTGCCGTGGTGCAGACTTGAGCGAGATTGCTCAGAGCAGTATACACACAAAGTATATGCTTTATTTTCCAACATCTCGTATGCTGCTTTTATTCCCTCCCCTACTTTAAAGCCCACAAGCCATATGAATAACATCTTTTACCTTTTTATTGTAAACATTTAGGCTTAAAGTGATTATAACTGACAGTTAAAACCAACAGGAGCCAGTGGCCTGTTCGTATACACATGAGCTGTAATACAGGCAGCATCAAAAATAAACGTTTCTAACAGTTCCTTCAATCCAGCAAACCTAGCAGACAGATTTCATTTTATTTTTTAACAGCTTTGTCCTGTGGTATAACTTCAAAAATTCCCTGTCATTTGCGGGGGGGCGTGGGGGGAGGGAGGGAAATAATGCTTGCATTTGGAGTTATTTTACATTTGACTTTTTAATGTATATTTTGATTCATTCTCTGCTCTGAAGCAGCACAGAATGGTAAAAGGATTTCGTCCAGCAATGTAAGCTTTTTCATATGGATTTGCTTAAAAATAATGATGGAGTGAGAGTTGAAAGCAAGCTAACTTTAACCTTTGGGAAAATTGGTCAATCTTCTCATCTGATACAGTCACCAGAAATGTTGTGAGGTATCATATGCAGTAATTAATTTGGGGTTATTGTTTCACCCTGAGTGGGCTGCTTTTCGCTCTTGTACTGTTGAACAGCTAAGATGGAAATGAAGAGATGCTGGTTGGCAGAAGGAGCTGCGCTCCCATGATCCTGTGGAAATAAACATTCTGGTTACTGGAGTGTAGTTAAGTGATAGTTAGCACGCTTTGGCTACTGTGTGTCACCAAATAAATAATCGGACATCAGAAACAAAGGAGTCCGCAGATGCAGAAACTCAAGTTGCATGGTGGTGTTCACAGAACCATGTCCTCTCACCTTCCTCCTGCAGCCACTCCAGCTTGGCTCCTGGCTTGCAGCTGGGTTCCCGTGCCAGAGTGCCTTGGATCTGCGGCAGGGCATCGCTAGCAAGGGCAGGTGATGCTTCAGGAAGCAGCTCTGCTGACTCCGTTCAAATGCACCCACTTAAAGGCCATGAGCTCCAGAAATCGGAGATGTTGGGCATGGATTCCAGGCATAGGGAAAGGAAAGTAATGCCGTAACGCGGTGGCCAGTATAGCTTCAACAAACACACTCGGAGCTCTAGGATTCTCTCTGGTTTTTTCTTTTTATTCCTTAATAAAAAAAGGTCCTTAGGAGTGTTACAGACCACCATCTGAATGCCATTAGTGGTGGTTCTGCAGCAGGTAAGTGGCATCGAATCACTTCTTAAACTTACTTCAGCTTGTCTTTTGAATGTTACTACATGTCTTTTGAGAGAGTCCATCACCAGCAGCCTCCTGAAATGCTGTTGCAGCTGGTTGTGCAGTACAGTTTCTGGAAGGGTGAGCAAACCCAAGGTCGAAGCCAGCAAACACCCCCATTATGGAACCTTAGCGAGGATACAGGACGGTTTTGACTCTTGCTAACTGTCAGAGTTGTAGTGGAGGCGCCGTGGTGACCAGCGGTGATGGAGTTGCTCGGTAACACTGCAGGGACTGGAAAATAGGCACAGCTATGTTGGTTTTGTTCTTGCTGTGTCTTACCTAAAGACCTGATGGCTGCTTTCAAAGATTTGAGGTAATTGCACAGTTTGGCGTGGGATTTTTGTGTGGCATAGGTGTTGCTGAAATAGGGCCAAGACATGAAGCTGTGAGGTCGCAGCAGAGGGTGCTGTACTTCAAGCTTTTCCAGTAGCATCAAAAATGCACAGTCTGTAAATAGGGATAACTTGGCCAGTGATGGTACCCATCAGTGCTGGTTTTGGGCCACATCATTCCTTACATGTACAAGCTAGCTGATAGAAAGGGAGTCATCTCAGCAGCTGCTTTCTAAATGTGAAGGTGGGAGCCAACGGTGATGGCAACGGAGGGGTGTGAGCAGAGTAAGTTGTGTGCAACCCAAACAGAGTCCTGTCCTGTTCCCCCGGGATCAGAGCTGCAAAGAGACTGGGCAGAGATACTCCTAGTGGTACCAGTCATGGAGGGATGATGAAAGTTGGAATGTGAAAGGGAGAGGGTGTCCTGAGGTATTTGCCCCTCTGTTCCAGTACCCAAGGTAGCCAAATGCCCCCTCTCGTTACTTTGTGTGCATGCCCAAAAGAAACAAAGTTTCCACTTCCACAAGCTGTGCTGGTTTGTCTCCATTTCATTCTGCTTTGCGCTTTGCTACCGTTCAGTCTCCTGTAATGACATCTGACTGAAATAAGCAGCAGTGTGTTTTGTAAACCGCTAGACCACTTCATTCTTATATTCCCGCAGAACAATTTGATTAAGATCGTCTGGTCCTAGGAACTTACGTTGCTCCTTTAGGTAGGCAGTTTGTTCCGGCGCCTGCAGCCCGTCCCTGAGGCACCGAGAGGCTCTAGGGACTTCTTCCACTGCCGCTCCCTGCTGTTGCGAGAAATAAAGCTGGGTGGAGGCTGCTGACCCAAGACAGAGCTCACATGGAGCCCCTCAAGTGCCCCAGGCTTCCAGCTTTAAGGCTGTCAGACTTCTGTGTGATCTTGTGCTGGTATCACGAACCCATTTGGGGAGCCAAGACACCAGTACATGGAGAGGTATTTAAAGATCCAGCTGTGCTGGAGAGAGCGGGACACACTGCCCGGATCATTGGAAGCATTTCTGGAAGCACAGTTTCTCGACACGTTAGGCTCCAGTTTTTTTTTCCTTTTAGGCGGTTTCCAGGTTTGCTAATGTTTGGGTTCTTAAAGCGCTGCGTCCTGGGTGAGCATTCACACTGTATGCTGGTCTCTTCAGGTGGCTCAATGTTTCTTTGACAGATCCTGGAATATATTTGACAATACCCGGCAGGACCCCACAGGACTAACAGCAGCTCTGCAGTCTACGGATCTTGTGGGAGTCCTCCATATGCTGTACTGTGTTCTTTTCCATGGGACGATCTCAGACCCAAACACAGCAAGCCCCAAAGACAGCTACGCAGCAAACACGGTCCAGGTGGCCATTCAGAGCTTGCGGTTCTTCAATAGCTTTGCTATTCTTGATCTGCCGGCCTTTCAGGTAACACAGCTTTGAAAACTTTTTGATTCGTGTGAAAATGTTCCATACTGCATATGCTTTTGGACTAAGTTTTGCCTTAAGATTGGAGTTATTGAAGGAACTTATTTAGGGTGTTTTCATGCTTAAAATTACCCGTTATTTTCATTCCCACTGTATAGCCATGGCAAATGAACTTAAGGAAGAAGTGAAGATCTGGACTGTGCACGATGCCAAATCGCCTCTGCTACTTTTTCTACTCACAGCACCTCCCTTTAAGCATAGTACACTTTAAATAGGTCCCAAACATGTGAGAGAAAAAAACTAACCTTCTTGAAAAGTCTGAAGTTTCAGCCTTTTCTAATGTGAAAGGGTTTGCTTTGATTATAACCACAGGTGACGTTTCTAGTGCTTTCCGTGCCCACTTGCATTCAGATTGTACAACCGAAGCTGAAAATCACTTGATAGCTTTTCTTTTTTTAATCTGAGTAAAATTTTACTGAATGAAAATCGGAAATATCACTTTTCATCATTTTTATTCCTCAAAACCCTCAAAAAAAGATCACATAAAGCCTTGGGAACGCGAGTCTTTCCCTCCCTCCTCCTGTGAACAGATTTCTAGTGGAAATGAATCATTTTGCCGTATAAAGAAATATGAATAGCGGTGTATTTATTTCCCAAGATAAATTGGCAGAGCTGTTGTAGTGTTAACATAAAACTTACTTTGCTTTGCAAAACACATTTGGCAGCATCAATCTTATGCAGCCCATCAGAATGGGTTCCTGTCGCATTTAATTGGTATGGAAGTTGTACCACGCACTCCATCTGAAATACATTAAACTCAGCAAGAGCTTTGCACGAGTAAAGAAGTTAGCATAAGGTGTAAGTCTCCTCCCATTCATTTTTCTGGACTTGGATGTTTCCTACACTTAGTATCTCTGATAGCAGCAAGAAGCAGTTTGTGTGTAGCAGCACATCTGTACAGATGCGGTTGCAGGATCCGGGCAGGGTGCTGGGTTGTTTGGTTTTTTTCTGGAGCGCAGGAACAATAAATTTATTCAGTTTAATGGAAAACAGCTCTTAGACACACCGTTCACTCCCGTTTGTTTCTGTAAGTCAAGGTGTGTCCAAGTAGTGCTCTTCTGCAGCTTGTTCACTTGCTTGGGGTTTGAGGCTGGATGTGTAGATGCTACAGGTTTATGTCAGAGAGTGAGACTTGAACTGGGACAGTTCCAGCTTGGGGGAGGGACCTACACAAACTGCCTGGGCTCATGAGCTGCTCCCCAAAATCTCAAGAAACCACTATTAATTTGTAAAATATGAGTTTCTCGTTAATGCTGTGTGCATTTATCCCTCCACAAACCACCCTTGCATCTGAGCATATGTAACAAACCATCAGATTCAATTCCCAAATCCTCTGGTCCGCGTTAGTTCCTTCTATATAACGCTGTGCTAGATGGTAGTTCCTGGCTAAAGGGTGATGCAGACCTAACCGATGGGAATGATTTCATTCCGTTCTCCCACGCAGGGCTCCGCTCGGGCAGTATCTGCTCGACTGCCTTGCTGATGATGTTCATGATGGACGGACACACCTACGTAGTCTCGGCAACTCTCCCTCCTGGTGTAGTGATGTGGTTTGTCGGTGTCACGTCCAAACTCCCCATGCCCTGGTTGGTTGTCCGTTCTGACCTCGCAGGGCACAGCCAGCAGGCAGACAGTGGAGGGGTAAAGCGTGTTTTAGGTACCAAGCGATGAGTATCTCTGAGAAATAGTTTCATCACGTCGTAGTGGGACTATAGAATAGGGGCTTTGATTAACAGAAGAGGTCTGGCGGTCTAGAGTTTGTGTTAGCACAGATGGCTCATGGGTATATATTTCATTTAATTTGACAGTCTAAACAATTGAAAGATGGTAGTGAGAAACAGCACGGGATCCTGAGATGATATTAATTCTGGCTAAAAAGGAAGCATAGTTTCCTTGAAAAATTGGTTTAACTTTTGTACACAAACTCCGGTGCCCTTTGACCTGTTGTTATCGGGAAAGGTTAAACCCGGAGTGCTGGGTCACGGCGTGCGTGGACAGCGCTAATTAAATAAGGGTGGACCGAAGACCGTGACATTTACATGATGTAAAGCAGTAAATGGTGGCTGGAGCAGGCGTTAAATTCAGAAAATAAACTACCTTAGCAGAAAGCTTGTGGTTCACAAGGGAATCACAGCCAAGTGTGGTTTAGTCACCAAGGATCCCACTTCAGCTGGGTGGATTTGGGGTGCGCTAAACCCATCTCCAGGCCGGGACTTACATGTATGAACTTCAGGCGGGCTGTGAGGTATAAAATCCAGAGAACTCTGGAATGGAAGAGACTTTTTCACAGGCCCGTCTTGCAGTTTCATTAGAGTTAGTAGACTGTCACGCTCATTCCTTGTGCTTCAGCTTTCCCCTTTGACCTTGTGTCGTTCTGTCTGTTTGACATGTTTATTAAATAGAGGCTGTAGGCTGCGCAGATAAAATCTAATTCTGAAGCTCCACATTACAGTGATTTGCCTACTCCTCAAAAGCATCCCAGGAAGCTTTGCAGCTGAGCATTCTCTCCTTTTGGATGTTTCTAACTCTCAAGAATGTTTGAAAAGGCATTATTTGCTATTAATCTTGGTGTTCTGTCCAGAGCTGGAGTTATTAATGAGAAATACGTTTTGCTCTTTTGCAGAAATGAAGATGGTTTGGTTTCTTTTGCTTGTTACTCAGAAATATTCTTGGCATTTCATTTTCCTGGAACGCATGGTCAGCCTAATGCTACAGTCATTCCATTTTTTCCCTGTGTCCCTTGAAAATTTGAATTTATTCCAATTTTTGCAGCTTTTAATGTTACAATCTAGCCATAAGGGAGAAGTTACTGAGAGTGCTGCATCTGTCCTCCCAAAGTCGACACAACAAAGAACGGAGTCGCTGCTTTGCAGAAACAATTGTGTTCACACAATGTCTGTAGTGTACTGCTCCACTGTAATTTCTGTTTCTTGGCCTTTTTTTTTTCAGTCTATCGTGGGTGCTGAAGGACTGTCCCTGGCATTCCGGCATATTATCAGCTCTCTGCTGTGGTACTGTTCCCAGCATACCTGTGAAGGATTGCTGCACGAAGTCATTATTTGTGTGGGCTATTTTACTGTAAACAACACAGATAATCAGGTAAGGTAAATGGAAAATGGGATCAGAAGTTATCAAGTGCACATTCAGTCACAGATCCCTCAAGAAAACTAATCCCCTCAGCGTTGCCTTTAAAGCGCTTGGCATTCCTGTGCGCACAAAGCGAAACTGAAGTTGCATCTTAACACAAACCCATTAATTTTATGCTGCGGTAAGCGAACTCCGTCGTCTTACGTAGACGGTGATGCTGCTGCTGCATTGATTTCAGCTAGCCTTACTCACTGCCAGGACAGACTTAGCAACAGATATTTTTAATTCCAAGTGAATTTGATCAGGTGGCTGTGGTACCTGAAAAAACCTATTTAAAGCCAAGTGAGCCAGTCTGCTGTGAAGGCATGGCCTCAGAGGCCAGTGTGGCCATCTCCCTGGCAGCCAGAGCGCCCGCCAAAGTTTAAGCTGTTCTTTTCTTTGCATCTTTTTAGCAGTAAACAAATTCTCTTGTCGAACAAAACGGTGGAAATTTCCCTGTAGCTTTCTTGATTGTTGTCCGTGTTTTGTCAGTGGGCTCAGACCTCTCATACTAGCTGATAAAATAACCCAGACACGGCACTTGCAATCTATTTCAAATATTTAGTCTTAAAAACCTCTGACTTTGCTCAGGGTGCATTGGGCAGGGCAGATGTTGGCACCAGCTCTTCATTTTTGTGACCGAGAACCTGAGAGATGCGTAGCATTTGTGTTACGGTGCCTGCATCTTGGTACGAGTGAGTTGAATGCTAGGTTTTGTAAATTTACATCTCTTGTGCTCTGCCTGGTTCCTGGCTCTGCTCAACCTTTTGGGTAGGGGCTTGCGGGGGCAGAGCTTAGTGCCCTCAGTTAGGCAGGAGAGTGGGGTGTTAAGTGTTGCAGCTTGTCAGCCAAGGTTTGGAGGAAAGCTGTCCGATAACGCTCTCACAGTTACAGGGTAGAACTGGAACATTATAATATCTTAAAGCTGACAGTGCTGTCAGAAATATTACATAATGACATAGCCATGTTGCCGTGGCTTCAGCCACAGTCAGAGGGAGGTTCCTGCAGACTTCCTACCCCGTGCAATCCCATCCCACTTGGGATCTGGATCCTATTTAATAGGATCATTTTGAAAATCCCTGCGATAGCACTGCCATGTTCTGCTTCCCGCTGCTCCCACCAGGCCGTGCGGACGCCCAGAAGTGCCAGCAAGCAATGGTGCCTTTTCTCTGCAGTTTAAAAATTTCTTTTCTGGCACACGAGTATAAACAGATGTGATTCATTGCACAGAGGACTTCCAACTATAAACGTGTGCCAGAAATAGCGCAGAAGAGGGATTTCCTACCAGCGCTGAGGGTTAGTCCATAGCCCCCATCGCTGTTCAGCACTCCTGTCCTGGGGCGAAGGTCCGGCCATGGCAAGCAGGCACAGTGCCATGGCAGCAGCTGGCTACAGGGGCTGCTGGCAGGCAGTCGAGAGACTAAGGACGTGCAGAATGCATCGGTCTGCAGGCAGGCTTCCCGGCTGGCGGCTCTGCAGCATCTTGGAGTCTTCAGCCAGTGTGCTTGGGGTCAGGGCCATCACTAATCTACCCCTGGACTGGGTTAATTCTCGGCATGGAAAGGTGGCTCCTGCGGCTCAGAGGGAAGTTTAGGTCGCTGGTAAAACAGCCGTGGTAGGTCAGTACTTGTCATACACCATAGCAGTGTTTTACGGTGCTTTGCCTTGCTGCTACTCTCTCAAGAGCTTTCATTTACTATTGGTTTATATTTAATTTCTGATACTCCTATTTGATAAACTTATTATTTAAAAATAAATAATTTTGCAGAGCTGGAGCATTGCTCACTCGGGTACTCACAAAATGCAGGGAGGGGTTTTTTTAGTGCAAGAAAGGATTTTTCCTTTCGCTTTTAGGCAAGCAGTGAGACTTGCTCGCGGGTGTTACCTCCAGTGTTGCAACTTCAGTGAAGATGCGATGATGCCGTTCATGGAAAGGGAAGTGCTTGCTATTCATTCGGTCATAGTTCAGTTTGTTTGGGTTGGTTTTTTCACTGTTACAATCTCCCAGTTTTTTCCTTCCATTGCCGATAATCTGCAGAGTCCTACAAAAAATAAAAAAATGGTCTCACAGCGAAAGCTTCCAAATCTTAGGCTTGAAGTGCTGGAAAGAACAGCATAATAAAAATAGATACACCAGGCTTGGGCTACAAAACAAATTTCCGCAGAGTCTGATTGCTCTTTTTTCTTGGTATTTGAACAAACTTTAAAGGAGCCGAGCACTGGTGTATTTCAGAGCTGCTCTGCGTTACTCTTGCACTCAAATGTACATTTGCTGGGAAATGTTTGTAGTTTAAAGAAGTCTCTTCCTCTCTCTACTTTTGTATTCCTCATTAGAAACCTTTATATGTTTTAATTCTTTTCAACTTAAAAAAAAAAAGAACAAAGTTATTTGGAGTTTTTGCGTGCCTTTTCCAATTCCTTTGTCTGCCCCCATGATCAGATAAATAGCCAAAGCAGCGTACTGGAATAAAGGGGAGGGGGGCAAAGGCATGAATTATTCAAAAAACTTGCACTTTCCTAGTTTGCAGAACAGATAGATTTCTAAAAAGGGAATTTTACAGCCTGTCAACCTTGCCATTGACCTTCTGTAGTAGTACTGTGATTTAGGCAAGTGAATTACTGTCACTATGCAGTCAAAATAATAAAAGGGCAATTCCCTAAATATTTCGCATGTGTAGAAGAAAATCTTCCAAGAGTGTGCCAGTCATTTCGCATCACAGGTTTGTCTGGTGTTATCACACTATCTATAAAACTCTGCATTTAGTCAAGTAGCAAATGAAAAAAGGAAAGTTCTCTCCTCTTGAACATCTTCATTTCATATTTCCCTGTGGTTTCCAGGAGGCCCAGACATGCGGAGGGCCCCGTGGTGGGTCCTGCTCCCACACAGCCAGTGGCTGGGGTCCCAGTTAGCGCTCTCACCAGCGCTAGCTTTTGGGCCAGGCCCAAGTGATTCCGCTGAGGAGGGACGAGGACAGTGGATTCCCGAGGAACGCATTCCTGAGTGTTTTGATAGTGCTCACTCTGTTTATTTTGAAAAGGCTGTGATTTTGCTGACTCTGCCCACATATAATATATTAGTAATCCTCCTTTCCTTTTTCCGTATTTTAACATTTGTGAAGTTTTTTCGGGGCAGCTGCTGTCACTGGGGAGACCAAGCAGTTAGGAAACTGAAAATCTGAAAGAACCTGGAGTGTTTCTTTAGTATTTGAAACACTTTTAATATCATTATCCAGGCCTAAACTGCACTGTCTGTTTGACATCGGCACGTGAAATTCTGTTTCCTATAGAGTTAGACGGCCTTTGTTTCACGAGGTGGGTTTCTGTAATCCGGTTCTAGCAGAGCTCGGCTTTATTAGGCATCTGCTTTGCATGACGTATGATCACGGAAACTGATTCTCCTCTGTTAGGCAGCATTTAATCTATTAACGTAGGGAAACGGGTCCCATGGTACTGAGGACAGACGTGTAAAACTGACTGAACTGTGTAATAAAAATAATGTCCAATCTTTGAATAAGCCAATCGTACTCTATCAGACTGTGGGATTGCAGTTTCTAATTAAAATGTTCCTGTTAATTAAAAGTATCCTTCTATTTCATTACACTTTTATTCCCCTTCATTGTTTGATTTAATTATTATAATGAATATAATTAGCATGTGCTGTCAACTCAGTTCATTTGCATATTATATTGGATAATTGAATGTGGCCGTGTAATTAAATTAAGGTGAGTGACAGATGATTTGGCTTCTTTCACATTGCCATGTGGGGAATAGAAATCTTTCCATGCTCCTTGCAGTTAGGGAGCATTTTTCATTTGAAGACTTGTCGCAAATCAGAACTTCAGGCTCAGGATTTGCCTGACAGGCTCCAAAAGAAGTTTCGTTGTCCATTGGTCTTGCTGTGCTTTTATTTAAACAGAAATAACTTGTGTTCTCTGTTAAGACATGCTCTGGAGTGTTCTAGAAGAAATCTCGGGAACTTTTGGGATCAGTAGGATACAGAACTGTATCAATCCTTGAACTCAACCTCATTATTACCAGAGTGGAGTACAGTGTCTCTGTTAAAGAGTTATGCAGCTTTCAGAATCAGAGCTCTGCAATCAAGGTTTGTAGACAGAAGTAAAAACTCCTTTTAGAATAAAAAAAACCCTCAGATATACAAACCACATGTCCTTACAGAAGGGATTTCATCCCCAAAAGTTCCTCTTCCAGTTCTGTAAGCCTGGTTCACTGTATGGTAAGCACAGCTCTGAAACGTCCGTGGAACGGATGGCTGGTTCCCAGCACAGAGAGGGCAGAGTAAGTCGGTAGCCCCTGTGAGAGGCTCTATCCTGAGATTGGCCTTTCCTTTTTTTGCTAAATGATCAGCTTATTGTTACATTATATTTCTTTTTAGCGTCTTTTCATGTGGCAGGTCTTACTTCTGTCCTAAAATAGCAGTGTGCTTCATCCCACAGTATGTGTATATTTCCTGCATATGCATGTGACGTATATCCTGACTGCAGTGACAGGCGCTGCTGGGTGGCCAGGACACCCACAGAGTGACATCAGCTTAAAAGTTACCTGTGCAGGGAAGTTATTTTGTGCTTGTGACAGTGCTAGTGCGTATCGAGTTTCAGCCTGAGGCCAGTGTCCTCCAGTGCTTGCGTGAAGAAAGGAAAATACTTTTTAAATAGAAAAACTGGGAAAATCGAAATGGACAGGAAAGCATGGAAGAACGGCTATGAAAATGTGATGTAGAATTTGCATAGGGGTTGTTTATTAGTGACAGTCATTAAATGTTCATTATTCAGGTGGGTTTGGGGCTATGGGGTGATCTGGTAGGTGGAGTTCTGGAGTAAAGGTGCAGGGATTGGTAGTTGCTGTATAGTTGATGTCCATGCTTGTAAGTAAACAGTACTTGAAATTACCTGATGCTGATGTTGTTAGTCTGTTTTCAGAGGAGGGATTTTTAGGAGTATGGATTCCATGTTGAGACTGTGTGTTTAGTCCTTTAAACCTTAAAACCACCCAAACAAAAAATAATGAGCAGCACAAGAACCCCACAGCCTCGTCAAGCTCTGCATACACTGGGTAAGTGCTGCACAGTGGCTGCATTTGGCAAGTGAGCGGTTCCTGTGAAGTCATAGTCCTGGCTACCTTTGGGAGCACTTCTGCTAGTGAACAAAGCAGCTCCTCAAGGCTTAAACTCCCCAAGCTAAAATGAAGCCGGTGCAGCCAGATCGGTAACACGTGCTTTTTCCCTATCAGCCATACATGCTCGGAGCCTGTGTATTCACTCCAGTGAACCAGTGTCTTCACCAAAGGTGGCATTCCTGGTGGGGCAGTCAGTGGCAAGTGGGAAAGCCTCTTAGGAAATGTCAGATGCCTTTGTTGTTATTTGAGCTTTCTGATGACCCTTTTTTAAGGACGATCAACAACAAAGAGATAGAACGTGGCAGAGAAGCATGTGTGACTGTATTTTGCACGTTGTGGTTCTGTTTCTGACATTCCAAAATACACCCTGTATTTTTTTTTCCCTTTTTTTTTGGCGGGGGGAAGCTGTGGTGAAGGTAATTTAATATGAGCAAAGACTTAACGTGAAAGCAGATGTGTCTAGTTTCAGTTCAGGATGGCTGGCTGAAGAGAGAGTGTATGGGAATTACTGTGAGAAATGAATGCGCCTGGATTTATCTTCCCGCTTTATCCTTAACCTGTAAGCACAAAAGAACAAGCATAGCTCCCTACATGTTTTAAGAGCCAGTACTTTCAGCCATCCTAAAATCCAGTCGGTAACTAAAGCTTGTAGACGGAGAGAGCAATCCGCTAATGCCACCTCCGGAGAGAGATGTTTGAATCTTATTCCTTTGTTGGGATGAAAAGGAGCTTGGTAGTCTCGGCTTAAATACCAGTGACCCTTTGGCCACATCAAAAAAACACCGGAGAGTTCGGCATAATCCTGCTTTAACAAGCAGTTTCTTCTCGGTTCAGACCTGGGCCTGGAACGTTATGGGTTTGGCCGGTGGAGATCCCGTTGGCAGAGATGGCCACGGAGGCTTACACAATGCCTGCCTTCGCTCTGCCTCATTCCCACCCAGCCTGTTGGTCTCTCCTTTTCATGAGAATTGAATTTCACACAGAAATTTAAAACAAAGTCTAAAGCCTGCAAATATTTAATCAGGGCCTAGCAAGCTATTGTCTGTCTCGCCTCATCTGTGAGGGAACTCCCTGTACTTCTCCCATGAACTCTGAAGGTTTCCAAGTCCCTGCAGACCCCCAGCAAGCATCCCCACCATCGCTGGCCTCATGCGGAGAGGTCGCCAGCCTGCTCTGTGTTCACAGCTTTGGGCTTGGGCAGTTGACAGTTGTTCCAAGCACTTGGATGCTGCTCTGAAGGGTGGGAGAGCCTGCGAGGGGCCCAGAGAAGTCTCCCAAGTCCATTTCAGCATGTTCCGCTCAAGTAACACTTGATTGAAGCAATACTGAAACATAAAGCAAAAACACAGCATATTAAATCTTGCAAAGGGAGCACTCTGGAAAATGTTGCTCGTCTTCCTTTCCCCTCAGTAATGGGTAAATTGCAGCAGTTTTCAGCGCAGAAAAGTTACATTTCCATGTTCTTTGTTTCAAGCTTTTCCTCAGCCAGCTCCACAACACGGCCAGTGGCTCGATGTTTCATGCTCTTTTTAGCTGATGATCAGATAGTCTCACAAAGCCTTTGCATTTATTGTGGAAGCCAGAAGACAAAACATACTCCTAATAAAAATTCGAAGACTCTATAGCTTGGTGGCGAGTGGGGTCTTGGAGGGTGACAGAAAACTTGCTTTTGAAGAGCGATGCAAGATGATTTGATGTGGTTTAGACTGTAATATTTCAATTGTTCACACCTTCGGGGGATTGTGACTCAAACCAGCTCTGTTTTCAAGGGTGATGGCAGAAACCTCTGCCCAGAGTCTCTTTGAACTTCTCTTGACTAAGGCCCCGTGGCTTTTTTAAATCGAGAATTCTTCTTTCACATCGATGGAGTTTCATCCCTGGATATGGGTAGAGACTCACACCCAAAGCAGAAGCTTAAACTTACAGGCGGGGTAGGTACATCATCAGAGACAGAGATGTAACTTACCCAGGGGTGAGGATCGTTCTTCAAAGGTAGTGCAGGGCTACAAGGGCTAATTCTCATCATTTTGGTGCTCTGAGGGTTTGAGACACGGCGGATGGAGTTTTTTATTTGATAATAACACTCTGATAAAAATCATGAGGCCGACACTTGAAGGTATAAATCTGCTGTTAGCATTATTTTGGAAACAACAAAGCTTAGTGTTTTCCAGAAAACAGCGACTCCCCCTGATTTAACAAGGTGCTGAAGTATGTGATTAACAGTAAGCACAAGAGCAACCTCACGTGTTGAAATGTGTATTTTTACGTTAATATGTGAAGAGGTAAAATGCTGTCATATTTCAGGCTCACCTTTTCCTCAGTACCTTTTGGAGCTCAGGCACCAGCTTACTGTTTTCTCCTGTAGCTTGGGCCTGTGTTGAGTTCACCTGTGGCCTCGACACATGCTAGAATTGTTTCCAATCTCCTTTCATCACATCATAACAGGGCTTATCTATTACAGTATGTGTTTCGTGTTACCTATTTATTAAATATTTAATATTCTATATTTCAGCTTTTAACATTATATATTCCTTTATTGCCGAATTTAGTCTGGATATGCTTCATTTCTTATAACTAAGATGACTTCTTGTCGTTTTGGGTGATGGTGTTCAAAGAGCTTTGTTAAAAAAGTTCTCTATCTAGCTTTCCCCCCAGCATTGCTTTTGATAACCATTTTTACGTCTTTGCTGCATCGCTCTGCTTGTATTTGCCACTGTCTTCTCCTGAATGCTCAAACAGCTCAGGGTGATTACATGAAAACGGCTCAGATAATTCTTTTCTTTGCCGTGTGTACGCAGAGCACCACCAGGTCTGTGTGCTTCAATCACAGCTCTAGCTCTAAAGGGACCGTGCTCACAATGTGCTTTATAGGAAGACTGATCTTTTCTCCCAACTCTCTTATCTTCTCTTGGAAAGCTTCCACATGATGTGAAGAAAATAAACACTTGGATTTTTCAAATAGACAAAATTCTTATTTCAAGTTTCGAACGCAGCATTGTGGAGCGTTGTTGTGCGTGGAGATGGTGCTCTGGTTCCCCATGACATTAGGAGGAATGTCAGGCGTTCTTTGCTCAGAGCCTGGCCAATAGCAGAGTTTGCAGAAGGGGAAGAAAAGAGCTTGACCTGAAAACAGAAGAAGAGTCTGAGTGGTGACATATTCTGCTGATTAAATCCTAGCAGGATGAGATCTGTTTACATAGAAGCAAAGAAATAATGCAGAACTAACTTTGAAGAGAAACTCTGGTCTACTAATGTAGAGACTTATTTCTTTTACAGAGCTATAAATAACCTGACATCAAACAAAAGGGTTTAACTGTGTGGTGGAATACTGTAGTTACAGAGATCAGATGCACGGTGCCTGTTCAGTAAAGTTGTTAGTTGTTTGTCCAAACTGGAATTGACATTGATGCAAATGATAAATAAATAGAAAAGAAACATTATCTGGTCCCCTACCAACAGTACAATTGTAAGACCCAAATTTTTATAATGGCCATGTTCAAGTTTGGAGCTGTCGGTCAGACGAGATGATGGGAGCGGCAGGGAGTGCCCCTTGGAGATCCATTAGCTTTTTAGTCAGAGTCCTTCTAAGAAAATTGCATCTGGCCATGACTTACATCACAGTGGAAGAGCACAGTCAAGTAGAAGAGGGCATTTTAATACTTCATTTCATAAAAGGAAAATCCGTTGAGGAGGATGCTTTTTTGGAAAGTTAATTCTGATCACCGTGCTACTCGCCATTTGTGTTTATCAGTACCGCTGGAGTACGCCGTTTTGTTAGGCTTTTTCTCTCTCAAAGCTGAGGAAGGTTTTGCTTCAGGAACTTTTAAACTTGACAAAGTTACAATTCTGCAGTATTTTCCTGTAGCCACTTCGTGTCTCCCACAAATGGTGGAGGTGCACATCCATGTTCCTGACCTAGCCTGGGGGTTGAGGGCTCTCATGTATACCCTGTGGTCTCCAAGGGCTGGCACTGGCTCCGTTCCCCAGCCCTGTGCTTACAGCACCACTGAACAGTGGATTATCGCCGTGCCCAAACGGACGTGGCCAGTGTCTCATAGCAAGTGCACATCCTTTGATAGCTAGGGAAGCTGCTTTAACCATAAAACATTGCCTGTTGTGGGCTTGGGCTCAGGAGCCAGGCTGCTCCCAAAGTATTTGGAGGAGACCAGCTTCTTGCTGGGCTTAGAGCAACTCACGTTTAACCTGGAATACTATGGTGAGGTATTTTTAATTGTTGTTTTGTTGGGGAGGGTGGGGAGGAAGCAACTTTCGAGGAGATAACTGAATAGAGCAGTACATATTGTCATTTTAGGCACACACAAATGTCTTGTAGCTTTCAAAATGTATGGATAACCTCCCTACAGCCAGTGATTGTGATTGGTTTATGCTATCATGATTCTCTTCAGTTCATTGAGAACGTGGCTTTCTGAATTGATTGAATACTCACTTCTCAGTTCTTTGTTTTGCCTTTGCACAGACAAAAAGCTTGCTGCTGGGTCTCTCTTCCTGCTGACCAGAAAATTAATTAGCCTCTTTGCAAGATAATTCCAGTGTTTTTATGGTATGTATGGGCAGAAATAACTGATGTGAATGATGCCTTTCCAGAGCTGCAAATGTCCAAGTGAAACAAGAAGACCTAAATCCATCAGTAGAACTAGACTAAATATGGCTCTAAAAATCAGCCCTTCCACTCAGCAGTAATCCTGGAGTAACTTTGCGAAAAAGTTCTTGGTCTGAGACAGAACCTTTTTTTTTTGTTTACTTGTAATACAATGTCTGACAATATTTATCATACACACATGGTGGCAATCCTCTTTAGATGCCTGGAAGGTTGCAGGCAAAGTTGTAAATTCAGTTAGTTTCTCTTGTTCTCAAACATTTTACATAGGTAAAATGCGTGTGGTTACAACTTGGGAACAAGTAGGAATTCACATTGTCACCAAAAATACTACTGCATAGTTAAAAGAACTTGAAATCTTCACAAGGCGGCTTGATGGAACCACATAGTAGTTCTTGAAAAAGTAGTCGTGTGCCCCTATGTTATGTGTCTCGTTAGGACACAGGAATATGTGAGTGACACAAGTTCATGAATTACCTGTTCAGTCTGGCTTGGCTTTGCTCAGCATTTTACCTGCAGTCATTGCTCAACTTTCTGGCCAACATTTCAGCTTTCTCAATGAAACTCCTCTTTATTATTTAGAAGATGCTTATAATCTCGGTTACCTTGTTATGGTGAAGTTTCAAAGACTAGAGGATTTTTGCTTCACTTTTCTTGTAAAATGAAGCATGGCCTGGGTAAGATTTTACTTCCGATTTGACAGGTGCCTGCTGACGCATTGTGTACCAGTGCTGTGTCAGTCAGAAGACTGTGATCCCATTAATTATTTACACCCCTGCTTTGACAAAAAATCCATGCGTATGTGTTGGAAAGCAGTTGCAGTTTTCATTCATGATAGAAGGGTTGTAGAGAAAGATTAAGTGAAAAACAAACATGTACGGTACCGGAGTTAGGTGGCCGTCAACATGATGTCTTTCCCTTGCTACGTCTCATCTCTCTTGGCATATGCCAGCAATTACCTCCCTGCCCTTGCCAGCAAGGAAAGGAGTCGCACTGTCATGATTCTCGTTCTTGCAGGATCATCAGAAAGTTATTTTGGGGTTTGTGGAACTTCACGGGAAAAATGAAATGAGGTGCAGCGTTCCCTTTTCTCCCTGGAGGAAAATAGTACCCAAGTTACTTGGGTCTATATGACTTCTGGTCTTCAGCCCTGGGGATATCTCTGTAGCAGGGTTCCAGGCACCGGTAGCAGGAGAGGAAGGCTGGTGGAGGTGTCCTGGTGGGAATACAAGGAAGAGCTGCAGAGTCCCAGATGGAATATCCTTCAAACAATCCCCTCGGGTTCATCACCAGACACCCAACCAAAGGTATTGGGAAGCCTTGTCTCACAGCGAAATGATGAATTCCCCTCACAACTTCATTACTGTTCCAAACCAAGAGGAGCTTTTAAATTTTTTTTGATTGATTGTCCTTTTTTTAATGCTCAAATGCTGTGTGGCACACTGCTGGCTTTTGTCACTGCAGTCTGTTTTGAAAGACTGACTCAGACTGACTATGCTGCTTCAGACTTTGGCTGCCAGAAGGATTGCAGCCAATGGCCAAGCAGCACGCCATGCAGTGAGTATCAGCCCAGGTAAACCTGAGGAAAGAGTGGATTCCATGTAGCGACTTGGGAAATCAGGAATCATGCTTTCCTATGTTTTGAACTTTGGAAATACCAGTGCAGTAGATGAGGATGGTTATTGCAGTTGGGAGTGCGGAGCGTGGGAGCTGCCTGGTAGGGCAGGTGAGAGAGCCTGACCCTCTGGCTAGTGGAGATTAAGCAAATTAGCGGGACCTGCAGAAGGCTGTAAACTGTGGGGGGAGTGACAGAAGATAACTGATAGGCAACCTTCAAAGGTGTCGCTCGGGGAAAAAGTTCCTGCAGGTCATCACATCAGTCTTTGTGCTGGACAGTCAGCTAGCACGGATTCAGTAGGCACAGGCTGTGCGGTATAGCAAAGCTGGGAAATCTGGACAGAGACCACAGGGAAAGAACTGTTTTCTTCAATGTTCTGAGGTTAAAAGTAAAATCGGATCTCGGAAGTGGATATGTTGTGCAGCCTTGCTAACAGTCAGGCAGCTCACACGGCATAGAGGTTGCTTCAGTGCAGCGCAGTAAATGATATAAGATGCTCCAGCCTCTCATTTTCAGCAGGCTTTTATGCTGAGGGCCGGCAGCACCGTAGACCCGATGTGCTACCCTGAATCATCACCGTGCTCTGCAACAGGGTGTTCTGTCCCAAGGTGTGTTGGGGTCTTGAGACAGGCTGGTAGCACAAAGGAAAAATAGATTAATCGTGAAAGCATTTCAGAAACTTGCTGCCTTAACTGCACATCATTTGAGGCTTCAGGGATTATTCTTGTGGTTACTGTGTTGGGCCAAAAATAAGATAAGCAGGTACATATTCGGAGTTGATTTAGGCTGAGCGTAGGCAAAACCAATAAAGCTGTATGAGTATCTATATATTTTGAGAGTAAGCAAAATGTTTTTCATGAAATGTAGTAAACAGTGTGAATTGCTTGCTCTGCATAGGAAAAAAACCCCAATAAAGTAGCTTGTACTGATTTTGTGGGTCTCAATTCAGAAACAGCAAACCACAAGCAAGTATTAATGGAACCTAGGCATCTATCTGAAGTTAAGCAGGTGCTTAAATGCCCGGCCGTACAGAACTGCAGGGATTTAATTAGGATCTTGTTACATTTGACAGACCTATCTGACTTTCAGGCTAGAGAGAGGGCCCCAAGAAAAGCTAATTCTGGGTGAATGGGTCTGGATTCCAGTATGTGGCAGCAGGAGGAAAAGCAAGCTTTCCCTGGATTCCTGTATGCGGCAGGAGGAAAAGCAAGCTTAGCCTGGATTCCAGTATGCAGCAGGAGGAAAAGCAAGCTTCCACGTGGGATTTCAGGAAGGGGACTGTTTGTAAGAGGACTATTCCAGGCCTGTGACACTCCCCGGGAATCGTTCAGAAGGAATACGCACTCTGCTAGAGGTTTATTTGCTCGGGGTTGTTTCCAGTAAGGGGTGACTCATGATTTTTTTTTAAGGGTTTTTTTTCCCCTCAGAGTATATAATACAGTGTATCGGGTTTAGCAGCTGCATTACTGCAGTGAGATGAAATCACTGGATTGATCCCACATGTGATAAATACTAGATTAAACCAGTGAGCAGCGCTTGTGTATCCCTTCCTATCTTTCACATTGATAACGTCATAGTAGTAAAAAAGTTGAAAAGAAAATGGTAATGAAATAATAATTCAGTGGAAACTACCCAGGTACCCGCACTGCTCATTTGGTGAGAGTTTGCTAATTATCCATGGCATATTTAGAACAGGGAAAGGAAGTGAAGTGTCAAATAAAAAAAATCAAGTCCCAAAAACTTCTCTCACCTCTTCCACAGAGTTTTGTTCTACAGTAGCCATTAAAGATGGAGTTTTGTTGTTCCGTCTGGGATCAGAAATACCAATTGTAGTTATTTTAGTACAGTTACAATTGATTGTAAGTACTTTCCTCACTGCAGAACTTACCGTAGAAAACCACAGATCTATGTAATAACGGCTCTGGTTAATTTAAGGCACCCTCTAGCTGCTGGTGGTAGCTGGGAATTGGGTTTAGAATGGTCCCAAAGCTTTTCCTCAAAGCCACGTCTGAATGTATGCTTAATTGTCACATGTTGGGCCATCGTTTAAAAATTCCTCCTGTCTTTACTGGTAGGAATGTCTTAATGCCGTTATTTTAAAAGGTTTCCCATTTTTTTGGCTGGTGAACTGGGGGGAAAAAGAAGTGAACTCCTGCTTTGTTGCTCTTGTTTTTAAATCGAAGCGCATTATCAGTTGAGAGGGTGCTCTGAAGGTATTGTTAAAACCGCTTTGAAAACTTGTAAATCCCTGTAATTTATGTTCCTGTGGTCCCAACCGCTTCTTTCTGTCCTTCTGGTTTTAATTTGAATAGAGACTTGTCTGGGTGTGTACCTGTAAAATTGTGTTTTTCCAAGTACAATTTACAGTCGTGACCCCAAGTTTTACAGTGGCCTAACCTTACGGGAGTGTCCTCCTCCTCCTCTGCCGAAAAGCCAGCTTTGGGGCAGACGGCGCTTCCCTACTGGAATTGACTAACCGAGATGACTTGGAACAGATCCGATTCGGGCATTTACTGGGTTTTTTTTTTTCTTTTTTAGTTTATCGCAAAGACTTTATAAGAATATCAAGTAAATTGGAAAGGTTCCTTTGCGGGTGACCAGGAATAGCATTGCCTTATTTCTTCTGATGTACACAGTTGTAAACTTAGCCTGCTTCATGACAACAGTCCCATTTATCTAAACAATTCTCCTTTTAGAGTCCATGGCACTGATAGAAACCCAGATAAGAAATACAGATGGGATGATCTTTGAGTCTCTCCTTACTGAAACTCCTTGCTGCCCAGCTTACAATCACCTTTTCTTTTTGGTGCCTGAGAATGCGTGGCAGACAGCTACCCTGAAACAGAGTCCTTTCTAATTGCCCCAGAGCACTCCAGTAAGGGATGGTTGAGCTTGGGGAGGGTTTTTACAGTCCCAGTCATCTCTTCCTTGATTTTTTTGGGTAGGGTTTTGGGTTTTTTTCCTAAAGGCGCTCACTGTGTTGAAATGGTAGGGGTTGGGTTTTTGAGTTTCCTAGCTCTAACTTAGGACAGTCTCTTTGCTGGAAAGTCCTGTGTCTTTTGAATAAAGGTATTAACTGATCTGTTTTATTGCAGTCTGCAGCTTAACTCCCTTCTTGTTTACTTACTCTCATTTTGGGCGATGCAGGAAAAAGAGATTCCACAGCCTTATATACTTTGTGTCCCTCTCCAGTAAAAATACTACTTGCACGCTAAACCAGAAGTTATTTGGACTAAACATTATAAGCTTTATTTTTAGTATTTACTCATGAGCTCATTTTTTTAGCATTACTTCAATGCCCTTGGCAGTTAACAGGAAGAGAAGATACAGACCACGTGTTTTAACTGTTACGTTTGTATTTTCAGATCATTGTACAATCTGGTCGTCACCCCACAGTGCTGCAAAAACTCTGCCAGTTGCCTTTCCAGTATTTCAGTGATCCTCGTTTAATCAAAGTGCTCTTCCCTTCGCTAATTGCTGCTTGTTACAATAACCCTCAGAACAAGATCATCCTGGAGCAGGAGATGAGTTGCATTTTACTCGCCACGTTCATTCAGGTAGCTATCGCAGTTAAACCCAACAGCGGTACAGGGGGCTGCTGTGGCGCAGCGGCTTTTCTTGCCTTTGCTCTGTGTATGGAAATCATCTGACTTAAATAAAACAAGTAAACAGCCCTGAAGTGCTTGAAGATTTCTTCAGCTCTTCTCAAACCACAGATTATGCCTGTACTTGAGGCGTCTTAGGATGCTAAAAGGTTACCCAGCAGTTCAGGTGCTCGCTGTCGCACGCAGTGTCCAGTTTTCCTTAAAATCATTGGATTTGCTAGTGAGATCTGATGTACATCCTGCTCTTGGGAGACAATTCTTAAAATATTTATTTTTTCAAGATGACCGCATGGATCTGAAATGGGTATATTAATGTGTTTACATACAAACGTACAGTTGTATACCAGGGACAGCAGATTTATAGGGAGGACAGAAGTGTATATATTTTATGCGGAAAATACAGGGAACATATGTTACCGGTCTAATCTTGAAGCCTTTATTTTTGACAGTAAGCCACCAATGCTGTTTTGAATAAGGATTTACGGTATTTTTGTTCCCTTTCTCTAAATTTTTTGTTCCCTTTCTCTAAATTTATATGCTGGGCTCGATGTATCAGATTTTATGCATGCCTCCTGTTTGCCATACGTTTTATTGACTGTTTCCAAGAATGAATGCAGTTTTCATAAACACTTTGCTATTAAAGCATAATATCCTTTCAGGAGCCCAGTAACTCTGTATCAGTCACCTGAAAGTTACTGTTGTTGATACAGCAAGGTTAGTCAGACTTTTCCCTAATGCTTTGCAGCTACTCCATGGGTAAGCTACACGGACTGGGGAGAGAAGGCACAAGAACTAAATATTTACTACAAGTCTTAGCGTAACAGCAGACTCCTGAGTGCAACTACTTTTTATCCTTTTAATGCTAAAATAATTGCATTGCAGTTTTAAAAATAAAAAACTAAAATGCAACTTAGTACTAAAAAAATTGCCATGTAGTAATGAGCTTTTGCTTAACTGCAAAGCTGTAATTTGCCTATGACTTTGTTAGAGGGAAACTGCAGATTTCAGTGCAGAAGTTGCAGTGGCAAAAAATAATTTGAGCATTATGAGTAAATGCAGCAAGCTCAGTTTTGGGTTTTTTTCAGCCAAAAAAAAAGTGAGCATGAAGGACAGTGTTCCCTGTATGAATGATTAAGGTTATTTACCTTGGTTTCTGTGCGGAGAGAGAGAATGGCATTTAAATCCCCGGTAGCTACCGCAAAATGTAAGTATATTTACAGGTGTCACCATTATTAATTTGATTTCTGATTAGAGGTATCAGAGGCTGAGACCCCATCCTACCCCTCCAGGCTTTTACAAAAGGTGTCATATTAAAACACGGATGCTCCTTCTGTGCCATAAAGTGTCATGTCTTTGCTGACTTCACCAGTACTGGAGTATTTGCACCATTTGAAAATCAAGTCCCCCGTGCTGCACATACACACGGAGGGATCCCGGAGGGAACAGGGGAATGCTCCAATATCCACGGTCCTTCTGTTTCAACTCTCTGCTGTCTGTCAAGCAAATCTCTCCTCTGCTTCAGTGGAAGGTTTGGGAGAGACTGTAAAATGTTTCCCTGCGACTAGAAAATTAGATTCTTCCTGTGCCATGGAATGCAAAAAGAAGTCCTGTCTACGTAACAGCTTGGTGGTGTGTACAAATATAACACTTAAATACAGTGTGTCAGATGTGTGCAGTCCAAGGGAGACGATTGCTGGATTTTACGACGACCCATGTTACACCTCCCCACCGAGAGATTTATTTCTCCCTCTGAAGTTTGCATCATCCCTTTTCCTTTTGTTACTTCTGTATCTAGATGTGCTGACATAATTAAAAAACATTTAGGAGCATCCATGATTTGCCAAATTGTACCTCTTATGGCAAATAATACCATCTCTTCTCCCAAATCCCGGAACAAAAGATAGGATCCTGAACGCCCTCTCTGCACTTGGGCAGATGGCTTACATAACCCGAGATTGCTCCGAGCGAAGACGTGTCCTCCCTCACTGGCTCCAGAGGACGCAGCAGGGATTTCACGTCGCTGTTTAAGCGCAGCTCCGCTGGCCACACAGCTCCACTGGCCACACAGCTGGCTGCAGCACTGGCCGGAGTTCGTCACGGTTGTGGAAAAAAATGGCACTTGGGCTCCCGGAGCATCGGGAAGCACAGCCCATGAAATGGGGATGAGCCAAGAATTTTGGAAGAGAGGTATTAGGAGTCAGGAGCGGAGTTCGAAAGCCCCATTTGCTTGAAAGAAATGCAGCTATAGTAAATGTTCTCTTTGGTTACAAGTCATGATAATTATTTCCTGTGAAGATATTAAAACTTGGAGGTTTATCCTGTGCATTAGAAGTTTTGTTACTTGTTTTTTTCTGGGGTGGGGAGGGCTTTTGGGGATTGTTTTTTTTTCCCAAAAAAGGTTTACATTAAAGATATAAAAATCTATGCGGTATTTAAGTGCTGGCAGTATTCTCTGACGATATGTAGTGAACAAGCCCTGGAGGGGTATTTTAATTTACAGGTTTCTTAAAGTGTTGGTATTTTTGAGCACTGCAAAGACTTAGAAAAGTTTTAATTCCTTGGCTGTAAGATTGGAAAACCTGATGCCTTTTTTTTTTTTACCCCCCTATAGGATTTTGCGCAGAGTTCAGGCCAACTGGAGAATCAGTTATCTCAGCAGCGGGGTATGTCTGCAGTGAAATGTACCGGTAGCATCTGGGTAACAAAACGTATAGATACTGTATTTTCCTGCAATGTAAATATTACAAACCTCTATCGGAATTAAACAAATAAAGAAAATGGCAGAATGATTTTACAGCTTGGGCAGAGGCTTTTGACCTAAACATGCACGTTTTCCTGTGCACTGCTCATCAGGGATTCAGCGTGTTAATCTTTACTAAATGCCACTACTGCAGCGTGCACATATTTAATGAGCTGTCCCAAAGGCTACCTCAAACAGTTTTAGGTTGCAGAAGCCACACAGCGATGCCGATAATGCCGGGGGACCCAAAACTTAGTAAAAAAATACTGTCCTGTAATTAGCCTGTAAAGTTTGTCAGATTGCAGGAGAGTTGGGATTATTTCCCCCCTCTCCGTCCCCCTCGGTTGGTGTAAATATTGTGTAAAATGCAGTTAACCTCTCAAGACTAAAGGTTTGAAAGACTCTAGCAAAGACTGCTCTTGGTTGTTAAACATGTCTGAAATTCAAGTGTGCCGACGGGGAATCTGGCCTGGAGTTGGCCGTGTTTTTGCATACGCCGCTCGGGCAGTCATTTCTCCCCAACAGCAAGCAGAAATCCAGCACCCTTTTGCTGAATGTTTGGCAGGAGATGAGCAGTTTGAGTCCTAATACATAAGCTTCGTGTTTAAAAATAAAAATGACCATAAATTCATGGCGATTCTTACTGTCAACATTGTACCTCTTAGTCTGAAGCAGCCTCGTGCAGTGTCTGCAGCAGAAACTTTCCAGGATTGTGCTTGCATGAGAATCTGGTCGAGAAACATCTCCAGTCCAAGTGGAAAACTGCTTTTTATTTTCGCTGTTGAAACCGAATGAACTTTTAAACAAAGCTGACTATGTGGTGACATGCAAGTGTGATTTCTAAACATTCCCCACTTGCAAAAAAAACCCCGCCCAACTGACTTTAATAACAGCGTGAGCCAGATTATTTTTACCCATTCTATCGCTTGCGTGTGAAGGACGCTGTCCCCAACAAACCCCAGTGGGGAGCAATGCTGCTGCTTGGGAGAAAACTGGAGAGCGTGGCACCCCGCAAACCTGTGCATGCATGTGTAGTTCTGTTCACATCACCACCAGTTACCCCTAGGAGTAAGAGTTGGTGTTTGTAATTGAGCTTTGGGGGAAAGGAGGAGGAGGGGGAGCGAAACTCCTCAGCAGCCTGTTGTGGGAAGTGGGGGA
The DNA here is from genome assembly GCA_013400835.1 of Zapornia atra. Classification (NCBI taxonomy): domain Eukaryota; kingdom Metazoa; phylum Chordata; class Aves; order Gruiformes; family Rallidae; genus Zapornia; species Zapornia atra. The sequence continues at coordinate 3,918 of VZTU01018674.1, read as the reverse complement.
GCAGAGAGCAGCCATGCTGCTCCAACTTGAGTGGGGCTGAATTGTCCCGAGAACAGACAATGGGAAAAGACTGTCGTGGCTAAATGGGTAAAGCAGGGAGCCTGATTCAAAAGCTTCAGAACTTAAGGCTCTGCTCCTCAGAGCCCTCTGCCCCACTTCTGAATGCCAAACCTGGATGTCCGGAGCTCAACAGCGCTGTCACCCCCTGAGCTGAGAGGGGTTTTTTTTTGCCAGGGGGAGCGGAGTAAATGACTTGAAGGATCCGGAATCGGCTGCACATTCATTAGTCTTGTTTTATTGCTGTTAAGAGAGAATAACTTAGTAACTTTATGTTCTGTCTTCAACAGAAAAATTTTTCAACTCTCAAGATTACCTTGAGCTGTCCAACCGATTCCCCCGGCAGGCCTGGGAAGAAGCTCGCCAGTTCTTCTTGAAAAAATAAAGCGCTGTGTTGGGTTTTAAGCTCCCTGTCGTCACCACGCTCGCCTGATCCTGCTGCCTCCCTGCCTTAAAAGGCCGCTCCAAGAAGTTTTTGATACTCTGACTCCTTAACGCTGTGTAGATGCGCGGTTTGCACTATTTATACCCTCACCGCTGTAGATACCGCCAGGCTCCGTTTTGTAATTTTGATAATTTCGAGTTTGTTTTGTTCCCATTTCCTGGTGACGCGGTGTGGGTGCTCTCTGTTGACCCATGATGCACTGTGGGCGCTCTCTGCCTTGTGACACGGTGTCGGTGCTTTCTGCTGCCCCGTGACGCGGTGCGGGCGCTCTCTGCCTCGCTGCCGGAGGGAGGTGGCAAGCCGAGGAGCGATGTTCCATAGATCGTGTAATAAAGTAACTTATTGTGCCCGGAGCCGGACTTGTGCCTTGCGCCGGGCGCTGTGCTACCGCGGGCAGGCGATGCACCGCAGCCCCCGGGGCCGTCTGCCCCGGCAGAAGAGGATGTGGGGGCAGGCTTGGGGCCGAGGAAAGCTCGGGGGGGTAAGTGGGGGTGGGAAGGGAGGGGGGCGGTTGGGCCGCGTGAGCCGGCCCCGCGGCACTCCACGCGCCGCGGCACGCGGGTTCTTGCCAGCACACCCGCACGTGCCCCGAGGCCCCGGCGGCTGCGGTTAAAGGAGCGCGGGACGCCGCTGGCGCGAGGCTGCCTCAGAGGATGAGGCGGCGGTGGGGCAGCGGGAGGTTACCAGGACCGGCCCCTCTCGACGGGGCCCGTACCTGAGCCGCCGCCGCTGGTAGTTCCGACCCGCCCGGCCCGCCTCGCTGCCCGAAAGGGGAGCGGGGCATTCGCGGAGACTCGGGCTCCCCGGCCGCCCGCCGAGGAAGCGACTTTGCGGCTCGAGTCGACCTGCTCCCAGGTGATGGAAACAGCTCGCTTCGAGTTAGGCCCGGGAGAGCGCTGGGGAGCTGAAACCCGACCCGGCCGGAGCCAGGTAACTGCGAGGGCCCCGCGGCGGGGTTGGGGCAGGAGATCCCCTTCCCACCTGTGCTCGGGCTGGGGGGCGAGGGGCGCCCGCCACGGCGGCAGCAGGGGAGCCCCTGACTGAAGTGGCCCCTTTGCCTCTCCCGCTGGCGCGTGCCCGGCTGACCGGACTTGCTCCGTGCGCTCTGACGGCAGCCGCGGATAGGCAGCTCGCCCGGGGAGCCCGGTTCCTGTATAGCCGCGTCCTCAGCCCCTCCGGGGCGGTGCGCTGCCCATACCCTTGCAGCCCAACGGGCTCGAGTAGAGCCCAGCTCCCCCTCCGCTTCCCGACGGTGCGGGCCCGGAGATGGGGCCGAGGATGTGTGCCGTGCTCGCCGTGGTTTAAAGCTGCCCGGGCTTGCGATCCCACCGGGAGCCGGCCCTGAGCGCGTTCCCGCCCGTGTAACGGGGTGGGAGCGGGAGCCACTGCAGCCCCGCCGCTCTCCCAGGTGATGCCAAGGGCAGATAAGGCGCCGCCGCCTGCGTCTAGACGGGGAAATAAATACGCGCGGGGGGACGCCTCGCGTCGCCGCCGCCGCCCCGGGAAGCCCCCGCGACCGAGTCGCCACCGTCCCCCCGGGAAGAGGTGAGGCGGCCGCGCACCGCGGCAGGTGCGGGCACGACTCGGCCGAGCGCGGGGGGCTGCTTCGAAAGGGAGACCCGCGCTCCTCCTCCGCGGCTATAAATAAGCGGCCCCGGTCGGGTAAGCCGATTAGCGCGGTGCAGGGAGGCTGTGTCGGCAAAGCCCGACCCGCGCCCGTCCCGACTCGAGTCCCGACCCACGTCCCGACCCGCTCCGCACCCCGACCCAGCGGCTCCGCGCACGGAGAGTCTGTCCGCCGCCCTCCCGCCCCTCTTTTGTTTTGCTTTTTTCCTTTCAATCCTTTCCTTTTCTTTTTTCCTCTTTTTTTTATTAAGTCCAAAATATTTAATCCCACTATTCAATCGCTGACTCTGACAATAAATAACAATAACTTACTTTTGTTCGTTAAAGGCTCAAACAATCCGTCCTCCGTCCACTGATAACTTAACATTATTAGTACTGGTTTTCCCGTTAAAAAGTCTCGTTTCCGTGTCCCGTTTTTCCAACGATCGTGCGGGGCCGGGTGCTGTGGCCCGGACGAGGCATCGGCGTGAGATGAGGCTGGACGGCGCGGCTCCGCGGCCGCGGAAAGGCGCGCACGCCGGGGGAGTCTCTCCCCCTTTTGTTCGATTGGTTTTGTTGATTGGGTTTCGTGGGAGGTTTTTTCCTTTCTTTTCCCTTCCAAAGAGGGAAGAAAAGCCGTCCCCGGCGCAAGCGGCGGGCGAGGCAACCAGTCACCGGGAAAATCCGCATTTCTTTGGGGAAAAGAAACATCGAAATCCGCAGGGAAAAAAAACAAAAATAACGAAATAACCAGCGCGGGGGGCTCTCTCTCCGGTCTGGTGAAGGCAGCGAGGATCCCGGTGCTTTTTTGGCCGTCAGTAAGATATTTTTTGTTTGTTTTTAAATACGAATAATTAAAAAACAAAGGCGTTTGTCCGGCGCTCTGGGAGCGGCCCGGGGCCGGGTGTCTCATGCAGGGAGCGCAGGCATGCGGAAGTCCCGCGGCGGCGGGCGGCTGAGCCGCCTCACGTCTCGGCCGGGCTGGGCACCATGCTGTTGGGGGTGTCGGGGAGCTGGGAGGACAGCGAGGTCACGTCGCTGCCGGAGGAGGTGCCCAAGGAGCCGGACTCGGAGAAGGAGACCTGGGGAAGCAGCGGCAGGGAGGGCCCGGCGCGATTTTACCCCCCGCCCCGACCCCCTCCCGCTGCGCCCCGGGCCCGGCGGACAGAGGCTTGCCCGCTGTCAGACGGGGCGGCCCGGGTCGGTCCAGCACATCGCGGCTCACCAGCTGCTGGAAGGCGGCGGGCTGCTCCAGGTCGCTCTGCAGGGCGAACTCGCTGAGTGCCTTCCAGGGTGGCTGGTAGGTCTGGACCTCCACGGCGCTGCCCTGCACAGCGCTCTCGTGGCGGATGGGGCTGCCGGCCACCAGCGGCGTCCCGGTCAGGCCCTGCAGGCTCTGCGGGCACACGGGGCTTCAGCGCGGCGGCCGCCCGAGCCCGCCGGCCCGAGCCCCCCCCCCTCCCCACATCCCCCCCTCCCCGG
>VZTU01018671.1:0-31769 GCA_013400835.1 Zapornia atra | reverse complement strand
AAAAAAAAAAGAAAAATCTTTTTGCCAGTATAAAATAATAGAAAAACCCTAAAACAGAACAAAACAAAAAAACCACTCTGCTGCACAAAGTTAATGATGGAACCTACCTTTTTACCTTCTCAAAGTGTTGAGCAGAATTTTAAGATGAGTAAGTATGTTGTAAAGGGGTTTAGGACTTGGCAGTTTTGGATGGAAAACAAAGGCACTGTGCCATGAGTTGAAGTTAGGATGAGTTAGCCTTGATGCAGTGGGTAAAGTCTACAATTTTACTCCCACAAGCCATATGGCATTCACAAATGCAAACCATGGGTTGCACTCCTAGATCATGTATTTCAGTATATACCTTCATGCAAAAGGAATCCAGTTTATCTGCTACAATATCTTCTCCAATATCACTTCTAATACACACCGAAGAAAGTTTGATAAATGGGGATTGGGTGCTTTCCTTTAACAGTGTATTCCTGATCCAAAGAAAAATGCTTATGACAACACACCTTGGCAGTCTGGTATTTCTTCCTTATCCTGTGCACTATTTTGTGAACTTTTATTCTTGATATTATGTGTTTTCTTGTTCTTTTATCTTCCTATATTCTGGTTTATTCTTTTCTTATTATGAATTCCCTCTGAGTTCAGTCAATCCAGGCTCAGATCACTTCCCAGTTCTTCCTCATCTGTCCTTGGTTAATGACCATATTTCTTCTGTAGGTCCTGACATCTGCCTGACTCGGCTTTGTCCATTCTGCAACACTTGCTTTTACTCATATTTCTGTAACCTAATTTTTTTGATGATTCATTCTTTTTCTCTGAGGAACAAGAGAGGACTAGGTTCTGCAACAGAACTGTTTCACCTGAGGAGTTATTTTCACCAAGTTAAAAAATAGAAGAGTTCTCACCTTTCCCTCAGTTACATTTGTGTGTACATCTTCTGAGCAAAAGCTCATGTGTATGTCTGGGGAAAAAAAAAAGTGTTTAAAAGGACCAGTTCCAAAGTATCTGTGAAATGCACTGGTATTTTTGCCGCGACTTGTAATTAATTGAAGGCAACTTGTATATTCTAACACTGAAAACTGGCAGCAAGGAAGCATATAATAACTATATATAAAATTATCGTATCTATACATATAGATAGATCTAGAAATATGTCTAAGGTATCTAAATACGTAGATTACAGACCCAAAAACATGTTAGCAAGAGTTCTTACAAAGGTTCTGTATTTGCACATAAATCATCATATTGCCTGATAAAAGAATTTAAATTGAAATGGTATATCTACCAAAAGATTTCTTTGCTCATGTTAAATATCCTATAATTTTTTTGTTTTCTTATTTTCACAACATTTTAAAGCTTGCAATACAGAGTCTGCTCTGAAACCAATTGCTGAAGTAGTGGAGGCATATAATAATCTCAGAAGTAAAAGCAAAACAGTTTGCTTTTTTTTTTCTTTAAATTTTAATTTTCCACTTTATAAATAGAGAAGATAAATGTTCTCATTTACCTCTTTTAATCTGTTTGCATTTGTTTTATAAGTTTCTAAATTATTCCTGAGGAAAAAAAATTATAGTCCTAAGAAATGTTAAGTTGGATGAGGCTCCATCCCATCAGGGAGAAAAATGCTATTATACCTTACATTTGTTTTCTTAGCAGCTGGGAAAGAAACCAAGACAGAAAGTAGTAATTAATTAGTTATCTGCTTCAGACCTAAACTAACTGTTCCGGTGAAATTCAAAGAGACAGTGCCATCTTACCTATTCATAAAAGTATTATTTAGAAAACACAAAAGATTTGACTTCAGAAGCCTCGTGTTCATACATGAAGTCTAGCAAACAACTTTACTGTTTTCTTCAGGCAATCATTGTCATGACTAAGATGTGTTAATTTTCCTATTAATTACTCTATTTTTAAGGATAGCAGAGCTGACAGTAAAACTGTACAAGCTCAGACTGTGTAAACCTCCTAAACTATGGAAAAAGGCATAAACTCAAATAATTCCAGGTGACAAAGACAAGGTTGGATTTTGAGTTCAAAACAGAGAACTATGATCAGTTTAGTACAGACGTGCACATCTTTGCTTTTCTGTGTTAATGTATTGCTCCAGGAGTCTCTGCAGTCTCCAGATTATGAAGTGTGATTTCCCAGAATTACAAGGACTTTTGGAAACTGCTGAAGTACTTCTGAACTTTGGCAATCTTATTAACAGAAATTATCTGCATTTCTCTTCTGTGGTTGCCATTCTCTCTCGTATGGTACTTGCTGAATAGATTTTTCTGTTTCTTATTGTTCTTGTTAGTAAACTGTTGAGTGCCCAGAAAGTTTGTAAACCTGCCTGCAGAGAACAGAGCCATCACTGAGATATCATCACCACCCGGAGGACATATCTCGGTTTTCAATCCATGTTAGCCCCTAGCTGCACGGCAGCCTTCTAGAGGAAGAAACAGTTTTCCACAGGAAAATTTGTTACGTGTAAGATCTGGATGGTGAGTTGGTCGAAGGAGCCGAAGACCAAATTCCCAATATGTGTCGCAGACACCCAAAGTTCTTGCAATTAACATCTTCATTTTTATTTAGCTGTGTGCTGCAGGTTTGAGGCCTCCTGGCAGTTGTTGCATGTGTCCTTGACATATATTGTTTCACATCCCACAGACTCAGCAGAAAAGGTAGGTAACCTTACACTTACTATTTATTGAAGCAGCGATTTGTAGAGCTGCTGCAGATGAAACACCATGTCCTAGCTATGTGCATATGCCCCTAGTGATTTATCTTTTGCCTCCATTAAAACTCCTTTATAGTGTCTGATTTGGAAATATTTTAGTGACACATCTGTAGTTAGATCACAAGATTCAAGCAGAGCTATTATTTCTCTTACACATGCTGGAACTTTAATTTTTAGTAATGAAATTTTTATTTGATTATTTTTTAATCACATTCTTACTGACCTGCTAAATTAATGGTGCAGAACCTAGTCTGGGGAGCAGCATGGAATGTTTTTAATAAGCTCATTATAATGAGGAAGAAAGTGACATTAAAGTCTCACAAATCAATTCAGCCCGTGACTGTTGTCCCATCTTTCTGCAGCTGGTAGCCCTGCTAAAATAATGGGTAAGGATCTTGGCTGCCTCTCCCTGAGTACTTGGGAAAGCTGACAGCACATTGCTCTTCTTCCCTTACTTTTTCCTAACTGCCCTTCACAAGACAGTGTTACCCATCAGAAACCACTTCCTGTTCTTTATTTCTTGGTCCCAGCCTCAGCTTCAAGGAACTTGAGACATGTATCAGTTGTCAGTAACTCCTGAGGGCTCAGGGGCAGTGGTTGCTGGAACAGTGCATATTCCAGGGACTTTCCCCCCAGCACAAAAGTTAGGAAAAAACCAGATTGAGAGCATAATCCTCCTGTTAGCTTCTGCATGCAAGATGGTTGTCCAGGCAGGACCTGTGCCTGGCTTGTACTGTCATTTTTCCCCAATATTTGAGTCCGGCACTTTGTCTTTCTTGACATAAAGTGAGACGAATGCTTCTTTTGTCATTCCCTGCCGTAAGTGCAGATTTTACTCTACTGTATTTTCTACCATGGCAGCACTGTTGTCTGGCTAAAGTAGGACATCCTGGGATCTAATTTTATACTTCTCAATACCCAGATGAGTACTGAAGATTATGTTCAACATATCTAAATCCTTATGGTATAGCATTATGACACAAAGTCCCATTATAATCTCATTATCTGCAGTGATTTCGTTTGACTAGTCCCCATAAAAATGTATCCTTCGAGATACTTTTTTTTTTTTTGGTTGGCTCTTACACAGAAGAAATCCATCACACTTTTATGGTCATATCGTATCACATCACATTGTGTCATATTTCTTCCTGTCAAATTCATTTAGAATCCACTTCCTTTCCTGCTGCCTATAGGAATTCTTGAAAGTACAAATTCCATTGAAAATGCTTTTGCAGTAACATCTTCATTTCCTGAAATCCACAAATTTTACTTCACAAGCTTCTGAGTGAGGTGTGACTGAAGTGTAGCAAGCACTCATGGAGCCGGTCTCTGCCAACCTGCCCACTGTTGCCTTTACAAAATAACCACCAGCACGTGCTCCTCGGTATCTGCCACTTCTAAGTTTTTTACCTGAGGTCTTCTTTACATTTGACATGATGCAGTGAAATTTTAATTCATGAAAATGGCCAATGTATTTATTTCCCCAGATATGTGAAAGAAGTTCCCACCAAGTGGAAGGCAAGTATGCTATGAATTGTTGTGGTACATGGCTACCAGTACCAGCCCCCTACTAGTTTGCTACCAGAATCAGGAAATATGAATGACTTAGAAAGCTTTTATGTTAGAGTGTTATAGTGTAAGTAGGTGTATCAAAAGAAGAACTAAGTACAATGACTTTTTAGGGTTTGAGAACTCCTGCTGTGGAATGGAATGACAGACTTATTTAATTTATCCTTCATTAAAGATCAATATCAAAAAGAAACAAATGCCAACAATGAATAATAACAATAGGATAAACTGCAGAGTAACAGGAGAGCCTGACTCCAAGCTGACACTTCCCACTAAGACAAACACCATGTCAAACCAAAGCTGTCGGGCTGGTACAAAGTGCAGACAGCCATAGAGATTGCAAATACTCCTTTGGTGGAACTTTTTTAACACTAAAAGCAGCAAGAAATTATCAGAAGAAAAATGCTTTCTCACAGTCACATTGAACAGAATGGAACAAATTTGGGGCTGAACTTTGTTGTTGTGGCAACAATAAAACCCACATGGAAACACACCTGTACCTCTCAAGGAAGGATTTGATGAAAGAGTGATAAAAGATGTGAGATGACACAAATGAGTGAGGGCTGTGAGTTATGTACAGCAAAAACATGGCATCAGACATCGAAAGCTGAGAAAAGTGCAAATGGTCTCTGGAAATGCAATACTTCAAAAATAAAACATTTATTCATGTTCACTATATCTTTATGCCATATCTTTGACTGTTAGTGAGAAACAACTCTGCTGTCAAAGTCAATATATGCCAGTTCCATATCTGCTTTTTTGGGTGTTTTTTTTTTTTTTTAATTTAAACCAGGAGTCTTGGGAAAGAGACTACTCCGAAGCATCTGGATACCCTATAATCCCTGATAAAAAGCAGCACAGGAGGAAATTTTATGCTTTGAGTTCTTGCAGGTCTTCATGTAGAAGGGAAAAGAAAAAGGTGTGATCTATTTAATTTCTCATTTACATAAATGGATAGTGCAGAAATTACAAGAACTGGATGAAAATGTTTCACTATTCTTTGTGAGGAAGGGGAAAGATAATTTGGGAAAATGTGGGTATTGCAAAAATTTGTCAAATTTCCATTGAAAAAATGGAATATAGTTAATTTATTACATGCTTATTTTACATTTGAATTGTTGGAATACTAGTGAATATTCTCCTTAACTACCACTGTGTCTCAGGTGAGCTGAAGTTCCCTTGTTTAGGATGAAATTCTTTCTCTGCTCTGGGCTTTGTGACTGGATTGCACCTACATCACCCCTGAGTGAGCTGAGGTTTTTTTACCACAGTAAAATCTAGATAGTCTGGGTGGGCTATAAAACAACTAAGAAAGCACAACTTCCTTAAAACATTACTTTTAGAAGACACAGTGAGGATCTTGGTGGCCACAGTTCAATCCCAAAAAAAAAAAAAAAAAGATTTTGAATCAAAACTTATTTATTATGCTACAGCTCAAACAAGATGTTCAGACATTTCCAACCCCCTTCATTAAGAAAAGGTTAATAACTTGCCTTTCAGGCTAATTTGAGGTGCTGAGAAGCATTTTAACATATTATGATATTAAATACATAATATCATAATTTCTAGTGGGATGGAAATCCCAGGTTTTACCAGCTGCTAATGGCCTCTGGAGAGATTCAGGCTGATGAGGTTTGTGATGTCAAACAGCTGTAGATGAAAACATGAGAAACAGTTGACAGCAATTAAATAGTACAAATGTAAAACTACAAATCTGACACAAGCACGTAATTTTCATGGTATTATTTCATATGATTTTTATGTGATATTAAATACCATTAAGTTATCATACTCTTAGCAAAGTCAAAATAAGGAACATATTAATCTGCAGATTTATATTTCAGACAGTAAAGAAATAAAACAACACAATGTTTAGTTAGCATGAACAAACTTCTGAAGCTTTTCCTTGTTTTAATGTGAAATTGATTAACTGAAAAGAAGGTAATTTATTGGGTTCACCCAGCAATTTTTGGTGAACAATTCACAGAAACGACATAGTTGTAACCCCTCTTCTTCTGCATGAATTATCTCTGAGCAAGCTGTGGAATTTCAAAGTGTACCTGTAATTAAACATATTTGCTGAACAATTGTAAATCTGCAGTTTATTTGCAAAAGCATTATATACAAATTCAATATTCAAAATTCAAGCTGCTTGATTAGGTCAGTAGGCACATAATATGTTTCTGTCTCAGGAGCTTGACCCTCATATCAAAAATCTGATATGAATCATTCAGAATTTGCTTTTTGCAAATACTCTTTAATAATATGCTCAGAATTAATCAAAAGTTATTGTTAGTAACCCTATTCAGCAGAATAGTTACAGAAAGCAAACAATACCCAGCCTAAAATGTCTATGCACCTTTCCAGTGACAGGAAACCTGGTTGATAAATGAAATTTAATAGCATAATAGAACAAACTATATTTACTTACTCAACTTTTGTAGGAACAATGATATTAATAAACCTGTAATATATGTAAATCCCTTAAATATATGAGTAACTTAAATTGGTACACCTAACAGAACCCGTTGTTTATCTAAATCTTAAACATAAGACAAAAGTATATTTACTTTTTGGAGGCTGGATGTATTAACTTTATCTGAATTATTTTGATCCCTAATTTGAAAGATACATTTTTCGGCTGCTAAGCTATACACTAACATGGGAAGCCGCTTACCTAAGCTTTTTTCAGTGCTACTGAAAATTCTAACAGAACAATTAAACCATTGCTCCAATGGAGTTGCAGTGCATACAGGTAATAAATATACAGAACTTATTCTCTTATATCTTCATTGTCGGAGTTTCTTTCCTTTTACTGGCGAGCTTATAGAACTACAAAAGCCATGAAAACTTGATGCTAACTTAAAAGTGCAACCTCTGTTACTTTAATATTTTTGTACTGTGTATCAAGGCATTGTTGACATTAGATAATGAAATGGAGATGGGTCAGAAAACACACCTCTGAAAGACTTTCTACACAAAAGGATGAACACGTATTTCTTTGCACAAAGCATTAGAAAATACTGTGATATTTTATTATTAAAAATGCTGCTGAAAAGTTTATACATATGTGTCCAGCCATATATATCTTCTATCATTACTTAAGGCAAAAAACCAAAAAAATTGCAAAACAATAACAGAAGAAACCATTAAACCCTGCGTGCCTCTTAAGGTCAAGAATATAAGCCTGGGAAAGTACTTCTGTTTTTCTTTTACAGTTTGCAAGGTAAATTTTGATATCATTATTATAGAACTCTATGAAGACCCTATAAATCTGTTCCCTCTATAAATCATACATCAGTCCAGATGTATCAAATTATTAAATCAACTTGATTGTAATTACTTTTAAAAGCTAAAATCATTCACTTACAGGACTTTTTTTTTTTTTTTTACCCAAATGTCACAAGCCTGACACAGTACTGTACATATTGCTAGCAGAAGACAATTGGAAGTACTAAACAAATACTGTAATTCACATTACAAACATACCCAACTGATTATGATGCCAAGCATCATTACCTTTTTTTCTTTTTTTTTCTTTTTTTGTTCTTTTTTTTTTTCCTTTTTTTTTTTTTTTTAAGAGCTGCTGCATCTCAGCTGAGGCATTACATGGTGGAAATGCCCTGATATAGAGTCAGAATTTATCAACATTACGTAATGGATCAGTGAAAAACCCAGTTTTTCACTTGCTACTAGTTGTACTTTGGGGTTGCTGCTTCATCACATTCTAACCTGAGCATCCAGGTCAGGTTTATAGCACATTTATTACAGATAAAGGATTATATCAGCCATGTGTTGCAGTTTTGTCATGTCATTAACTTTCTTTTAATTTCTTTCTTTCAGAATTTATTTTACTGCCTGCTACAACAAGGAATTGTGCAGATGAATAGACCTCAGTGAATTACCTTGTCTTTGATTTTATTTGTAGGGGTGACTATTCCAAGACATTTTATTAGAAAACAAAAAGCATAGAAAACAAGAAGAGGTACAAGGCATCTTGTGTTAGATACTTATGGGACATATGATACTGATGCAGCTCAGTTGTGAATTAATAATAGGAAATACATCTGGGATAATCATGTTCAAGTGCAGACCAATTTGTTCAAATATCTTTGGTTGCTATCTCTCAATGATGGAGTAACTTTCAAAGACAAAATATATAGCAATCTTCATCTGCGAGAATTTATTTCTAGCTTTTCACATTCAAATCAGTTGTTAGTATCAAACCACCAGGTTCCTTTGTTTGCTAGCTCTGCTTGGCCCCTGATTTCCTGGTGAAGGAAGGGCAGAAGGGAATAATCAGCTAACAATTTTGCCCTTCCTGAGAGTGACGCTCAGTTTCATTCAGATGCAGAAACAGCTGATGATGTCTCTGCTTCTCTCTCCATCATGTTCACTGACTATGGGACTGCTGTGTCAAAAAACAGCAAAAGAAGTATTTTCTGACAGGTACACTCTCAAGCACAAAACAGGACACTGGGCAGTGAAGTTCTTTACACATGATCATTTCTGAGCACTTTAAAAAAACAGCCAGCCAACCAACCCACCTTTTCCCCATTTTCAAATTGTGGTTTTCTTTTGTTTAGCAAAGCTAAGAAGGTGCTTTCTCAACTGAGATTCCACTGCAACTGCTGGTGAATATAGAGCTAGTTTTCCTCAGAAAAGGCTGACCAAAACAGAGGCTTTCTTTGCTTTTTGTCAGGGCACAAAACTCTTTCTAAAGTATCACAATAACCAAGAACTACAAAATGGACTCTGAATATATATTATTGGATGTTTCTTGGTTCAGTTCAACAAGCTTAAAATAGTAATTATTTTCTGTTGTGTTCTTTTTTCTCCATTTTCCAACCATTGCTGTGTTGCAATTCAAGAAAGGCTAACACAAACTTAAATTATAGAAAATAAAAAAAAGTTTAAGAAAGGAACAACAATCTCCTATGAATACTTTAACATGCACTAGTGTAACCTGTAAGAGAAAATATGCAGGTCACACAGACAACTGTATCCTCTGCATGACACCATGGCCTCATATAAATGAAACATGTTAGAAAAAACTCATGGGTTTTGTTTACCACTAGTAATTAAGAAGAAATCCCTCCTTTGGGCTTGGAGGAAACAGAGGTGATATGACTAATGTATATACACATAGGTCACAACAGAATGCACAATCTTTCTAAAAGCTCTTTTCAAACTGAAAACATCAATAAAAGCTTCTTCTTTTTTTTTGTTTTTAAACTCACAGCTATGTACATTTTTACAAAGTATCTTTAAATATAGTTCAGGCTGGCAAGTCATCTCTTTGCACAGAACTATACGTATTTTACTGCATAGTCAGTCCTCCTCTTTTTTTTCATTTTTGTTTTTAATAATAAAATTCTATTTCCCCCATCTGGATTACAGTTTCATATGCTGGATAAAAGCCCATGGTGATGTCTTTGTTTTAACAAGGGCCATTCATATGGCACATAAAGATTTTTTTTTTAATTATTTTATTTATTAAAAAAACCAAACAAAAACCAAAACAAAAACCCAAAACACCTGTACAGTCACTGGCTCTGTGTTCCAGAAGACTCTGCTTTGCTTGTAACACTCAAAACACCATTTTAAGTGACTTCTTCTGGCCTCAACTTTCAATCAAAGTGGCTGAGATCTTAAAGCAGTATCGTAACAGCAATGTACACTTTTCACATTTCACAGGGTTTGTTGTTGATCTTTAACATCAGAGAGTTTCTGTGGGAAGGATCAGTAAGAAAATAATGACTGTCCTTCTCTTTTACTTGTTTTTACTTTAGATTTTGATAAGGTGTTCAATGGATGGTATTATAACTTTTTCCTCTTCTTTTTTCTTTTTTCTTTTTTTTTAAATTTTATTTTTTCTTTCTTCCAAGTGGCTTGTGAGGGTAGAGGGGGAAGGGCTGAGCTATACCCTAGTGGTTGAATGTCCATGAGGCAAATTTGTACTGTTTTGTCCTCCACTGAAGGTGTTGAAAGTATGCAAAGGCTGCATTCCTGTTAATGTATTTGGAATCATGGTTATGGTGTTGGGTGTCATTAGCGGGATGTCATCTGGAGACCTTCTCAAAGTAAGCGTGTAGTCAGGCGGACAGGTTAGTCTCAGTGTGTCATGGGCCTGCAGTGATTCACACTCATGGTCATGTTCTAGCTGTTTCATCTGCAATGACATAATCTCTTCGTTTTGTATGTGTGCGATATCATTGGTTGTGTTCCTTTGGGGGCTTGGGCGCCTGTGAGTCTCGTGACGCCGTTTGTCCTTCTTGTAATATAATGCAGCAAAAGCTAAAATATTGAGGAACAGCAAGGACGCCCCCACAGCAATGGTGACGCTCAACTCCGTGGAGTAATCTCGCTTATTTTCTATCAGAACTGTCGTATCCTCTGGAGCTGTTTTATGGGTGTCTTTTGAATGTTTGGGATTGTTGGCCGGTGTCATCGCTGGACGTTTGGTAGCTGGCCACAATTTACCAGGAGAACGTCGTGTCACATAAGGAAATGATGTCATGTCAGGAGGGGGGACTTTAGTTGTTGTGGAAACGTACTGGAATATTTCATTCAGGTTGTGTAGGTGAGGTACAAGCTCCAACCAGAAAGCAACTTTTGTTGCACGGTAGTGATCACGAACTCGGGGTTTCAGGCCGATATGTAGATAAAGCTGGTCTTTAGGATTGTATTTGGACCAGGCCACTTCTTCAAAGCGGTTGGGTTTTGTGTGGATGAACTTTGTGTCCTGTGGAACAGGCTGGTTTGGATCCCTATAAAAATAAAAAATAGGCAGCATATTAGTCATTTAAAAAACCAAAACCAAACAAAGCAATATCTGATAATTGACATTACCTAAAAACAGAAGCTAAAAGACCCTCCCAAAAGTAACCACATATGTTAATAAATGAACAAAAGAAACTTACTTATTGTACAGTGCGTGTCAGAAACTATAATATTTTTTTACAGATTAAGGGTTGTGTTTCAGCTCACAAAAGCTCTTGTGAAGTTCTGTCACTCAGTATCATATTCCAAAGCTGTCTTAGAGACACACTGACTACTCTTCCCCATAGTAAAGGTGTAGGTTAAGCTCTTTCCATATATATTCTGTATAACCTTTCTCATTTAAGGTCCACTGTTCCCACTGTTGTAAGAAGTAAATATGGGCATCTAACCCCTATGGCAATGTTGGAAGTTCATGTGACCACAAGAATTAACACCAGCTTTGTATATTACATAAAAAACTTCAATACATTAAGTAGAAGGGCTAATATATGAACTATTTTTCTGTTCCTCCTATTAAGCTATTAGTCCACTTTAGTTCAAACATCTGTTTAGGAAAAAGACAATGAATTATTTGTACATTGCAAATCTTTCCATCATTTGAATTAGGAGATTACCATTTAAAAGTTCCCTGTGCTCATTTGTACCGAACAACTGTGTTTAAAGGCCGTAGAGCAGTGAGTCTTAATTCTGTCTCAGTTTGTAGGGATGAGAAATATATTTAGCTGAGATCAAGGATTTTTATAGTATTTAAGTAGTAGTAGAGTTATTCAACATATTCACCAATAACTTAAATGGGTGGAGTATAACTCAGCATGTTTGCTGATGATGCAAGTCTGAGGAGTGGATGATAAACCAGAAGGCTGGGATGCCATTCAGTGAGACCTAGACAGGGTAGACAGCTGGGCAGAGAGGAACTTAATGAAGTTCAGCAAGGGCAGGTAGGGTCCTGCACCTAGGGAGGAATAATCCCAAGCACCAGTAAAGGTCAGGGGTTGACCTGCTGGGAAGCAGCTCTGTGGAGAAGGACCTGGGAGTCCTGGCGGACAATGAGCTCTCCATGAGCCAGCAGTGTGCCTTCATGGCCAAGAAGTCCAATAGGATCCTGGGATTCATTATGAAGAGTGGTCAGGAAATCGTGGGTGGTTATCCTTTCCCTCTACTCTGCCGATGTGTTGACAAAAGCTCTCCATGACCCAGCAATGTGACCTCATGGCCAAAAAGTCCAAGGGTTCATTAAGAAGAGTGTAGTCATCAGGTTATCCTCCTCCTCAATTCTGCCCTTGTGAGGCCACATCTGGAGTACTGTGTCCAGTTTGGGGCTCCTCATTTCAAGAAAGAAAGGGAACTACTGGAGAGAGCCTGAGGAAGGCTATGAGTATGATGAGGGGATTGGAGCATCTTTTGTATGAGGAAAGGCTGAGAAAGAGCTGGGTATTTTGCTTGGAGAACAGAGGGAATTTGACAATGCTAACAAATATATAATGGGCAGGTATCAAGAGGATGGAGCCAGACTCTTCTTAATGGTACCCAACAACAGGACAAGGGGCAATGGGCACAAAGTGGAACACAGCAATTTGTATCGCAAAATGAGGAAAAAATTCTTTACTCTGACAGTGGCAGAGCGCTGCAACTGGCTGCCCAGAGAGCTTGGCAAGTGTGCTTCTCTGAAGATACTCAAAACCTGCCTGGATGTGATCCTGTGCAGTGTGCTTTAGTAGGGAGGTCGGACTAGATGATCTCCAGAGGTCCATTCCCACATCTACCATTCCGTGATTCTGTGATAATAGTAGTACACTACTCAGAAATAACCCAAGCATTTAATTTAAATTATGCTTTCCCAATATTTTTTCTTTTCTTTTTATAAGTTCATAAAGAAAAAACAGTGGCACAAAAATCATTTAATCATGGTTAATACCTATGTAGCCTTCTAATTTTGGTAAACCTTATGTTCATGACTACTCACCATGAAAAAAATACAGAAATTTAAAATTGCTGAGACTAATATTCTGTTGTACATGAGTTTCAATCTTCTTTTGTAGCAAAGTGTATTTTCTGGGACTTTATGATACATTACACAGACAGTACATGATTCCTTTTCCGTGCATTACTCTCAGAACTTTCCATTCTCCTTTCCACTCCCATATGCATTATTTTATTTCCTGTGAAAATGATCCTAATGTTTTCCTTTTCTTCCAATATACTGTTATGTATGTTATGGGAATACAAAGACCCAGTGATTTTAAAGCATCTTAGTTGTTTTTTTTTTCTTTTTTACATTTTCAAATGCTCAAGAACACGATTGCCTAATTTAGCATTCCTTGGCTGTTCATAAAGAGCTGTTCCTTAGTTCTTAACTCAGGCTGGTAATTTGACTTTAATAATTTAATGATCATGTATTCATCTGTTTACCTGAAAGAATTCATTATACCTTTTTTTGAGTGACAGGAAGAATTCTTTTCTATATAATGTTGGTACTTAAGTTTACTGATGATTGGGGGTTTAGGCGTTTGGGGTTTTTTTAGATAGTTTTTTTTGTTGGGTTTTTTAAATATTATACTATATCAAATCTTTCCCGTCTCAGTAAGATACAAACTAGAGGTTCCAGAACTGTGGCTTTTTTTATATCTCTCTCTCTCTCTCTTAGTATCTCTCAATCTCCATCCAAGCATCCATTTAATTATTTTTCATTTTCTGTAGCAACAGTAACCCTAATTGTTTTAATTTTGAACAAAAAGATAATTGCTGAGTTGTTTATCCTAGTTGAAGATAGAGTAATATTCACTTCTAAACAGTATGCTGCTACTTTGAGGGATTCTAATATGCATTGAAGAAAGAAATAAAAGTATTTATATTATGCCTAAAGAACAGACTGAAAGATTTTGGCAAACGGGTGGAGAATATATTTACTACTACAGTACTTTGAGGTTCAACATGTAAATACTAAAGCAAGTTAATAATCAGGAAGACTATCAAAATACAAAACATTTTCCTGGTCAGAAACTCAAAATTCTGCCAGAGTTAGAACACAGAGCCCATCTTGTCTTCTCCCTACTTGCTGTTCCGATTCACGGCACAAAAGACTGTAGGAAGGGTCCTATGGAAGATGTATAAATTAAGTTAGCTCATGTAAACTAGTTGCACTTAGTACAGGAGATTAAGCTGAGCACTCATTTCAATGAACTAAGGTGGACATTAACTATTATTATTTTTTTAATGGCCCTATAAAAATTAACAGCATGAAGTTCTGTCCTAAGTAGCGGATATAATAATGCATGAATTATGGTTTTACAGACTAATGATAATTTACCAAAAATACTCAGTAGATAAAAATAAAAGAATTGTTAGTCTCCTTGGCCCTCTTCCTATGTATGTTGGAGACAATTGATAAAATCATAAGGGTACAACTTAAGACATGTTAAGTCTTTTTCTTGGGAAGTTGGGCAGTTTATCCTATTATGAACACTTTTTCAGTGTTATAGATAGGTATAACAATAGATGTAAACACAGTCATTACTGCTATTGAATCAGCTGGTTGGTGGGTTGTTGGGTTTTTTTAATCTTACTCTAACTTCAAATTTTCCTGTTGATTTTTTTTTTAGCCTCTCAATTCACCTTTCTGTTTTTGGAAATTCTCAAGGCTCAAGGATGTAATTATAGAAGTAGGAAATATTCCTTTAAAACACAGTGCAATCACAGTGATAAAAATATAATCTGAACAATATATTTTCAGTTCTGTACTTCTTCCAGTAATGGCTCTCACTACTAGATAACTTTTTAGTCATGCTGTTGCTAGAACAAAAATGATGATTAGTGTTGTTCTGTTTGCTTTCTGATTATTTACAATTCAATTTAAACATTTTTTCTGTCAAGAATTGCCCTCATCATGAAAAGCCTGCAGTTGCCTTCTGTATGATAGAAGACCATATGATGGTCTTTTTTATCATCTACGGTACTGTATTATTAATGTGAAGAATCATCTGATTTCACTTATCACTGCTTTACCCCACGTAAAGTCTGCAGCGATTTTGCTTGATTTAACATGTTGCTATTTATTGATTTTTTTTTTTCCTAGGGGGATATAAAGTAAATGTGTCTGCAATGGATGCTTACTGAACAGCAACACACATTCCTGTTCACAAGGTGAGATAGTGAGGCAAATGAGGCAACTGAGTATTATTGGCACAGGAAGAATGATAGGGAACCATAAAGTTTTCTCTTATCCTAAATTCCATACAACATGCTGAAATACCATTCCTCTTTTAAATGTTTCTGCAACAGCATGAGCTATCACTGAGGAAAACAGAACTGTTATGTTAATGCACTTGAATGGTTTTATTCTTTTGTGTCATTCTCTAACTTCTCTAACTTTGTTTTGGAGTTGCATACTGAGTCTACATCCAAGACACTGAAAGGCCCCTTGATCGTTTGTTTTCTTTCAGCATGTCTCTTTTCTCCATATGAAGGGGAAAGAAAAAGGAAAAAGAAAAAAAAAAAGGGTATGTGTGTGTGTAGAGTAAAGTTGTGTGGCATTTCTTCATGCTTCCACTGATTTTTCATGTTGTCACAATATTAATAATGGTACAGCCATTCCTGCCTGAAGCACTGGTACACAAGCATATTTTCCCTTACCTCCTTCCCTCACTTATCACCAGGTCCCACCGTTGCCATGCTCCCAGTAAGCTATTATAACTACTAAGGAAAGCAACCCATAAATACACTGTTTTGTTTGACTAACACAGATTGGCCATTGGAGACAGTTATTTCTTCGGACAAAAACATCAAAAAGAAATGCAACAGCCTCACAAAGGAGTTCACAGAGAATTGATTTGAAAATACACTTTATTGATTATAAGTTTAATTGTGCTTTCCAATAGAAAGCAAAGAATATAAAACATAGACATCCTTAATAACTCAGTGTTTTGCTTCAGAATCATGGGTGGTAAAGTAATTCAGGTGTATTTATCTGAATTACAAAGAAAACAAAGACACATCCTTTAGGCCTTTCTCTCTTCCATAACCAACCTAGGTAGAGCTGGATGAATGGGAGCAAAAATAGAGTATTGTAGCTTCTCAAAAGAGAGTAATTTTTATAAACCAAATAGATGCCTCTAATGAGAGCATGGCTTCACATCACTCTATGAAACTTCAAATCCTTCTTCACAAGAGTGTAGCTGGCAGACTCTCTGTGAGCGACTGGCACACATCCCCTCATGTCGCTCACTCTCCCCCGGCTGATGTATCTGTGAAAGATGTAACACTGCCCTAACTAACAGAACATCCGAGTGTATAAAATTACCATTAAATTTAGGATAGTACTGCTGGCAGCAGACAGAAGCTTTAAGTGTTCCTCTTAATGAAGCTCTCACAAATAATTTTGCACACAGTGGAATTAAAAGCCCTATTTTCACACTCTTTTTGTATCCTAAATGTAGTTTCTCACACCTACTCTGTAACAAATTGGTTTCCTATTTAAAAGATATGTTAGAAACATAGTTCTGAAAAGGCCAAAACAACTGATAATGCAAAAAAAAAAAAAAAAGTAATAGCAAGGTAGAAAATAGGGGATTAACAAAATGCAGCTTCCAGGTATTCATTTCAAGCACAATCCATTTGCCATTAAACAGTCACTTTAATTGTTACCTCCTATTTGCTAGCTTCAGTAACTGACTTCAAAGTAAAACACAATAAAAGCACTGTGCCTTGTGCTGTGCCTTTGACACCCAGTGATTTTACAGGATTGACCTGCCCTCCAAACCCAGCCCTGGCAGCAGGCCCATTAAACAACGTGCGGTTTTTAGCAGCAGGTGGCATGTCTGTTAAAAGCCCAGCACAGTCCATCAGAATGATGCGTCAACCTGAGCTGTAATTATACAATAAGTACCTGGACACAGCCTCTGTGGGAGAGTCATCAAGACTGGAAAAGTCTCAGAGACATTAAAATTAAATAAATAAAACGGCAGTTTTTAATGTTCAGGGCTCACCTACAGGGAAACGTGGAATAATAAAAATCTTGCAGTTAACAGAATTCTCATATGTGTTGCCATGGGTACAAACACAAAGAAAGCCAAATTCTATCAGAATAAGGATGGAAAACGATCAATCAAAAAAAAAAAAAAAACCAGGAAAAACCCGCACCAAAATAAAGTCCATAACAACACAGTCTTAAACCACATCCATCTTTTTGAGAGTTGGATGATCTGACTGGGCACATGGATTCCAGATTGCATGTGGGAGGGTAGAGAGAACAGTTACCCCAGATATGACCCCAGTTGCTCTAGGCTAGAGGTGCTACAACATTGCCTGTTCCATTCGAGTCACTAGAGGTGCAAAGCAAATGTAAACTTAAAATATTATTTCCTCAAAACATTCTCTTGTACTATCCAGAACAATTAATCATTGTTCATGTAAATGAAGGAAAAAAATAAACAGAACACAAGGTAATGTGTCCTGGGTTGCTCTTTTCCTTATGAAAACTGAAATGTTACAGTCGTCATTTTTAGTGACACATCTTTTAGGCTGAGTGTAACGGGGAGGGTTTGTAACAGAAGATATATCCTATTCATGTTCCATCAGCAGTGGCAAAGCTTCAGAAATGACTAATAGCTCTCCCAAAGCACCTTTAGGTGTGGAACCACAGTGGATCCTTAACCAGAGGACTGGGCGATGAAATGTATAGCCTGCTGAAATCAACAGCTGGGAAGTGCTTCCAATTACAAGTAATGGCAGCAGCTGGGGCTGTGAGAAGCTCCTGTCAGCCTCAAAAAATTGCTTCAATACGACTACAGGGAGCAGGCATAAAGTAATTGTAAATAATAGTGAGACTGTGGAGATCTCGCATCTCCATAAGAATTCCAATGAGATATATTTGTGAGGATCTGAAGTCCTCTATGTATATGTGGCACTTCATCTATAAAAATACAGATTGATGGTATTATCATCTTTCTGCATGTGTGGTACAGCCAGCATGCAGCATTCTCTGTCCATAAACCGAGCTGTCCCTTATGATGTTCATCCATCCCAGAACTGATAACTTCTTGTTGCCAAGTACATATAAATTTTCCACAATACTTTTGCTATTGTTGCCATACTGTGCAATTTCTGCATGCAAAAATACCTGTTTGTATAAAACATAGTGCAACAAAAGCTTTCTTTTTACCTTGTAAATTGACCTGAAACATTTGTTTTTCACTCAATTCATGCTTGAGGTTTTTGTTAAGACCGCAAAATCTTGCAAAATCCCTTGAATGCCATTTGGATTCATTAAAGGCTGCAGAGGCTGCTGGAATCTGAGCGTTTCAGACTCTGAATTTTTCTTATACAGCTGCATCCCATTCACTGCAGCGCACTGAAGCTGCAGTTTCCAGAGCCCAATCCTGCCATTAAACATTCATTGGAAAGATTTACAGCCCTTTTGTGCCACAAGTATCTTTGTTTTAATTCAGTACTGAAGACTCAAGGTTAACAAAAAAAAGACCTCGCTGCTCAAGTAAAACACTGCAATACTCTTTAAAATAATGCTTTAGGAAGAGGACAGAAATTATTAATAGAATTCACAGATTAAGCTGCTTTGAGCATTCTTTCTTTGATGTTTACAACTCTACTCCAGCAAAACATAGATGTCTTTATTTTGCTTTGTAAGCAGACTTAATTTAAATTTTTAACCTTCTCAAAGCAAAATGTATGTCTCTGTCTCCTCTTCATTTCAGTTAAGTACTTATTATTGCCATTATAGCCCTCAGAAGGAAAAATCTTTCCAGTGTCTGCCTTTCTGTTCCAATTCCTCCTTGAGTCCCCATCCCTGTGAAGGTCGCTAAAAACAAGAACTTCCTTTCTTTTGTAGCAGATAAGTGCTATCTGCCTGACACTTCCTTCTTCAAAGAGCAGAAATGTTGCCTCTGATTTTTCAGTATCTAGCGAGCCGCCTTTTCTCTGAGAGATGCTTTGTCTTAATAATTGCCCTATTTTTAAAATAAAAAATTCAGTGCATTATTATTCTCACTGAGCTACTGAAAGAAACAGTTTGAGGGAACACACTAATTAAAAATCTATTAAATATGAATAAGCCCCAGTTACCTTCTCTCTTACGCAAATAGTGTTATAATACTGCTTCAAGATCAGGATTTTAATACACTCCTATGGATACTGACTATTTTGGAAGTATGTTACCAACAAAAAGGAAAACTGGAGGTCCAACTTACCCAGTTTTGGCAAAGTTAGTCCAGTATGTCATAACTACTGCACTGAGCATGACATCATTCTTGGAAAAATTGCAGTTGAACAGTTCTGTGGGGCCAATCATAGGAATCCCAAATACATAAGGGACTTCGTCGCCATGAGCTGAATCAGCCCAGCTGGGTTTCATTTCACTTTGGCAATGGTGATAAAATGCATAGAAATATGTTGGAGATCCATACTGAGCATGCAGGTCAGCAGTAGCAACAGCCGGAGCAACCCACTGGTGGTCTGTAAAAAGAGCAACCAGAGTCTTCCGTCTTGTTTCCGGGTTTTCTTTGTCTGCCCAGTCAGTGTACATGAATTTAATCGTCTCTCGCAGTGTATCTTTCCCTTCTGGATAACCATACAAATTGTCCACAAAATTGGAGACGGAAAAGTCAAAATCATTAGGGGAAACACCATCTTCATTGTCTACAATGCCATCCACAAATTTTAAACCTTCCCCTTGATTCACACCCAGCATTATATCATAGTTAAGGAATTCCCCTTGCTCCATGAGTATCTGAGGGTCATCTGGAATCACGTCTCCATCTATCACAGGCCCAAAGGCAATGTGGTACGTGGCTGGAGTGATGGTCTGTTGAATGAGTTCTTTGTAATTCTTATTCCGAAGACATTCAACCAAATCAGTGGTATCCAGCATGTCGCAGCCCACTTTATCTGCCAATATCCGAGTATACTTGGCAGGCTGGTAGTTCACTGCCCAGCTGGACAGGGCTGTTCCACTCTGTATGATTGCCTTTTGGAACAAACCTGCAGGTGCAAATTGTTTAAATGCAAATCCAATTATATATTGGAAAAAATACATTAAAAAAACCAAAACAAAAACAGCAACTAGCTTTCACTAAGGAAAGAAAGCTTTGATTGTACAATAGCTAAAGGATGTATATGCTGAAATTTCAATTCAACTTCCATATATCCTACTCACTGCTCCCTTTTTATAGTATACCTAATAGGGTATTAATTAAAATTTTTCTTGTTCATGTTGCTCACACACATAAAGGATGAAGACTCCAGGTTATTGTTTCAAGAACAAAACTTATGCTTGTACTGCAGTTTTCTTGCATCTTTAATAGAAATCCCCGGGCTTTAGCACAGTGGCAGTCCTACAAAAATTTCTTTAAAGGAGTGGTAGCTACAAGCAATCATATCCTCTTTGCCATGTAAATTGCTCTCATAAATACGCTCTGCAGTAGTTTAAAGGTCAAATGAAAATTACATACTCTCATTTCCTTCAAAGAGGCCATGCATCATATAATTTGAAAAAAATGTGCTCTGCTAAAATCAATTTAATAGGCTTGAGTCTTCTACTCTTACATCATTTTTTCTACACCATCTCAATACTTGTGTGTGTTAGCACTGCCGGTAGGTTGAATTAAAATATATTTACATTTTTTTGGAATAGAGTAAGATGAGATTCGGTAGTTATTTCTGGTTGGTTTAAACGTATTAATACAAAGAGAAATGAAAGACCCAGTCTAAATAGTTTCTTTGTGTTACCAGAACACCGAAAAGCAACTGCAATTTGCTGGTGAATCTGCCCCGTATGTTCTTTCCAGAAAATCAATAAAATGGCTTATTTTATACTTAAACTAAAATGCCTGGACCTCTTCTGCACATGTTTTCTACTGTCAAGTTCTTTAAATGTAAAAAGCAGCAACAGCTACAAGAACATTTAAAGACTTTGAAGCATTTATGAAAAACCCGATTGGTCAGTACACATTTATGAGGATTACCTACTGCACACACCAGAAATTTTCAATGATGTGAAGTTTTTCATGATTACATCTTTTTGATTTTGCCACTCTTTACTCAAAAAATATTTACTGCGCCCTATTTGTATCAACAGACTAAATCATCAGGCATGTGTATTTCCAAATAGGGTGTGCTTACCAGCAGCCACACTACAATTGCTTGCTACGGTTTAGCCTTCTGCCATAGATTTCTGTCTGTTTTAATTATATACAAGTAACACAGGCTTAAAAACACAAGAGATATTTTGATCTTGTCTTCTTTTCTAAAGTCTTTGTATATTTGGTCTTATCACCAGGAATATTTATGGTTCAGTACTGGTGCTACACAGTCTTGTTTTGGGGTGTTTTGGGGGTGATTTGTTCAGGGTAGAAATCCCAAAGCTCAACATTTACCACAATATTAAGAACTCTGTGTAGAATCATGCAGTACTTGTGGGGAGTTAAATACATTTTTAATAAGGTTAAATTATGTTATTATTAAGTAAGGAAACCATCTAAATAGATGTTTGAAGTGCAGACAAGAGTGTGTAAAAAAATGAAAAAGGTCACTGCCCTTTTCAATTTTAATTAGGGCAAATTCTTTGATAGAAGAGCCAGTGGAGATTGTTGATAAAGCTAGAAAAAGTATATTGCCCGTGGCATTTGCTGCATGAAATTTCTGCTATAACAGCATTTAAATGTTCATATAAAAATATATATCTTGACTAATAGAAATCCAGATTTTTAGTAGGTATTTTACAAAAATTACAGACCTCATATAATTCTGATTTAGCCTACAGGATATGTCCTTTTTTGTTACACTATGATGTTTAAAAAAAGAAGTGCTTTGCTCAGAAGATTGTTACCTTCTGAATAGTGAGAGAGTGTCAGGAGACTGACACAGGAAGCTCCTGCCCCAGATCCAAAAATAGTAACTCTTTTTGGGTCTCCTCCAAAAGATCCAATATTTTCTTCAATCCAACGTAAAGCTTGGATTTGGTCAAGCAATCCATAATTGCCTTTTGCAGCTTGGTCCCCAGTACTTAAAAAACCTGTAAGGCAAAAAAAGATAATTTTAGTTCACTAGACACAGAGTTAGCTACAGGGTATCCACACATTCACAACACATCTTTCCATCTTTTCATCTTCTGGGCTTTTTTTTTTTTTTTTTTTCCCCCTCTTCTTTTTTTAAAGGTCACAGTCTTAGTTAAATGTCTCCAGTGCAGGCAGTGGAACTCATTCAGTATGCTGCTTGGTTTTGCTTTGTTTTTTTTTCCTTACTGCAGAAGTCACATTTGTAGAAAAAATCAGTATTTCCTTTTTGAAATAATTCTATCAATCAACAATGCAGACTGAAGACTTTAAACATAAGATAATGGTAAGGCAACTTAGGAAATCATTTTTGTGCACAGAAGTGAGATACTCAGTCTCATACAGAGAAAAGGGCCCTGTAACACCTTAACTTAAATGCTCCTTTACCATGTACCAAAACTGTCCTGTACTACATAGCACTTCAAGCTATTGTACTTGTGATGTTGATAGGCATACGTAGAAATAGAAAAAAGAAGGATGAAGAAAACAGTAAAAGGAACAGGAAAAAAGCCTTGGAAAAGAAAATACACGCAGAAGACATTTGTTAGGAAGATAGCATGTACATCCTTGGCAATTCAGCCTTTGGCTGGGAGAGTTTATCTGAAAAAATCAGGTTTTGTGTCTTTCCTTGGAAATTGCAGGGAAAGCTGTGCTGCTGGTTTTTTGTTCCCGTGCTGTGGTTATCAGATTTTAGAAACAAAGTATGACACGTTTCCTGCTTGTCTCGCAACTGAGAACAAAATGACTCAAAGCCTAGGACTGGGATTAATTTTGCTATTCTGGAACCAGCTAAGGTGAAACATTACAGTTATCCACATTGTCTATTATTCACAGTTAAGACCTTGTGCTACATCCAAATTAACACATCAAGCCATGCACTCACACTCCTCTTTTTAACTCCCACTGATCTTTTCCTGTCAGACAACTGCAAGTCAGAAGGCTATAAGAAATATCTTGCAGCATGTGGAAGTTTTCAGATGGACATTACTGACTTAGGCACAGCTGACAGCTGCTTATCAAGACAAAACAACGAAATCACTTGGCTGGCATTTCCAAGGTAATTATCAGCTCAGACAAATTTGCCAGAAGAGGGCCCCAGAACTCAGGAGATAAGTAGTCCTGGAGCAGTCTGAGACGAGGAAGCCTGTAATCTTGGGCCACCTTAGCCTGTTGTGACAAGACCTTCATGCTCCTAGGAAGGACTGCGAGGGAAGCCTGAGGTCCCTAAGGGAAAAAAAGGCCTTGCAGCACCTTTCATTTGGTTTGGCAAAGGGGAACTCTTTGCACTGGCTGTAGTTATTTTTTCAGTGGTAGGAAGAACAAAAATTCACAATGTGGAAGGGATTTACAGTATGGAGGAAGCAGAAAAGAAGAAATGAGATGTGTCAGACATTGACACGTGTATCTCCGTAGTATTTTATATGGTAAAATTCATATAGTGAGATGCAAAATCCAACTTCAAGGTTTAAAAGCAAGATCACACTCTAAATATGTACTGTTATATGCCCTATATTATAGTGGTATAAATTTCTGCATGTAAAGTTGGGAATACATCATGGTTTAACCCGTCAGGCAGCAAAAACAACTGTGGGAAATGGGGGAGAAAAACAGAAAAATAAAAAAAAAAAAAAGAAAAAGTGGTTTGACATAAAGACAATTTAATAGGACAAAAAAGGAAGATTAATATTATTATTACTAATATTTTAAAAAGGTTGTGAAGAGCACAATTTCTCACTACCTGAAGTCAATGCTCTGCAAGACCCTGAACTGACCCACTTTTGCACCCATGCGCACATACACTGTTATATACAGAACATGACATTGTACAGCTCAGAACATCCCTTTGGCGAGTTTGGGTCAGCTGTCCTGGCCATGTCCCCTTCCAGGTCCCTGGGTACCCCGACATTCTCATTGGCAGGGCAGTATGAGGAGCTGAAAAGTCCTTAACTGCTTGGCAACAACTACAACATCAGTGTGCTATCAACATTATTTTCATTTTAAGTCCAAAACACAGCATTATACCAGCTGCTAGGAAGAAAATTTAACTCTACCCCTGCCAAAATCAAGACAGCATGATTAAATAGATTGCATTACCTTGCACCCAAAATAATGGTTTTCTTATTTAATTAGTAGTAATTGTTAGGTATGTAATGTCAGCAAGTGTCTGCTGAGTCCCTGTGCTTTTCACAAAACAGCTGCCTCAATTGCAGTAATACGAATCATATCCTTATCGCTAAACAGCATTTGATATAGCTTTCGCACAAAAAGGCCTCTAATA
Organism: Zapornia atra; assembly: GCA_013400835.1. Classification (NCBI taxonomy): domain Eukaryota; kingdom Metazoa; phylum Chordata; class Aves; order Gruiformes; family Rallidae; genus Zapornia; species Zapornia atra. The sequence goes on along the minus strand of VZTU01018671.1, from coordinate 7,369 downwards.
ATGGCAAGTATACTAGTTAGAATAGCAATACCATCTTTTTTTTTTTCTTTTCTATACCAATGGGGGGAAAAACAAACAAACTATTAATCCATAATTGCCTCAATTTTTTTAACAGATGTGTTTTTCTCTTTTTCACATGCCTTTATTATCTTTTTAGGACTGTCAAAGAAAGAATAACCCACTTGCTGTCTTTGTTGCTGCAGCTCTCTGCAATGTTCTATAATATTCTATAATTAAGCCTTTATTCAATCAGAACTATGACCTCCCTTGGAGGAAGTGACTGTTGTAACCTTTAAAGCAGCATGGTAATTAATATTCAGAACCTAAACACATTTTAGCTCTTCTAGCAGCATCAAGCTAAAGCTGGTTGATCTTTGTAATTTTGAATTCTTTCCAAATGTACTAAAAGGTGACTGAGTAAAACTGCAGTCAATGAATATCTGACGTTAGACAAATGAAGATTTTTTTTGCTTCCACAGTTCTCTGATGATTCTCATTAATTGCAAGAACAAATTTTCTTAATTTAAAAACTAATCATCGTGGCAAAGTGTCAGCCTCATATGACACAAACTGAATTCATAAATCTGTCTTTTCTTGATGAGGATCTATTTTCTTTCATGCTTTGAATACCAGATGAATGCACTGAATACCAGATAAAAATATTTGTTCACAGCCATTTCAAGAAATTCAGGTCAAGCAGTAACTATTTGTCCAGAAATACACACAACTAAGAGGTTTATTTTTTTGCCATGACCACTGTGAAGATTTCAGAAGAGTATCTTTATGTATCACTCCAAAGTCCTAAACAAACAAGAATGCAGCTTTTTTTCCTTTCTTTTTTTTTTTTCCTTTTTTTTTTCTTTTCTTCCCCTGAGCCCCTGAGATGGGGTTTTATACTCTGTGCCTTTTACATACATGTTTTTATGTGCATTTAAGAACTTTTCCTATTTTATGTAAGGGTATTCTGTGATCTGAAAATCCATAGGTTGACGTTTTGATAGAACCTTAATGTTCTCACTAGCCTAATGCAACAGGGGAAGGAATGACAATAGTCGAATATGGAAAACAAGGAGGTTTGGGTTGGGGGTTTTTTGGGATGGGGAGAGGGTTATATAAGGACATAGTCAAGACATTATTCATGTCTTCACAGATTTGTATTCCCTTGAATAATGATTTGGAAGGGTGACCACATGGCTCTCCCACTGCAAAATGCCATGGATAACATCAGCTGAAAAAGAGGAATGTGAGTGTATCCCATCTGTGTTGAGCAAAATAACCCAAACTGTCTTTGGGAAAATTTGCTTCGAACTTACTGTGCGAGAGGCAAAGATGACCACCAGCTGGACTGAGTAGTAACCAGGGAATTAGAGCCTTCTGAATCTAAGGTCAGATTGAAAAGAAGGGCAAAAGAAGCATAGCAATTTGTAAAAGTAGATAGAGGGAGGTGGGAAGTGGGCATCAGCTGGACATGGTTTGACATTGTGAGAAGTGGCCACTGACATTGCAAACTACCTCCAGCCTAGACAGAGTACCCTCCTGTGAAGCACCTGGCCCTAGACACAGTCTGGCCATGGGGATGGACACACAGGGAGCTCCTTGGGGTGTGTGAGACCTGTGAAGAGTTTTGTTCTGGGTGTGGGTTAGTGGATGGTCACACGTGGTCAGAGCTCACCTCATGCTTAAGTAGTCATATGTCCCACATGGAAAACGGGGAACTTCCACCCTCCCCTACTTCCCCTGCCACCCCAGTGGGGCTTCTGGTGACCCACACCAATACTGCCTGGCTTGGTGCACACCTAGCTCTGTGCATCTGTGTATGTGATTAGAACTTTCTGGGGTTATTTATAGAAGGGTTCTTAGAAAATTGCAACTGTCTACTAACATTTCTTAAGTGTCTTGTGTTGTAGTTTATCTTCTGTATTGCTGATACTGATCCTGAAAGTAGAGATCACTGACTGCTGGTTAGTTATATGTCATTAATAAATTAATAAATCACTTTGGTACTGATTTGATTTAAACTACATGAATTGAGCAGCTTTTCCTTATTCTTTCAAAATAAAAAAAAGTGCATAATTTTATGTGTAAGAAAGCATTTTATTTTGTTTTGCCATGTTACTTGTAATTTATCTTGCATCTCATTTTTTCTATATTCTTTCATAAAAAGTAATGTTTCTGTAAATCAAGGTTTCTGAAGTAACAGTTTTATTTATTTTTCTCTTATTCTACTAAGGTAAGCATTCTAGTTGAATGCTTCAGTTTAACCTACTGGATTAGCTACAGTCAAGGAGGAGGACAACTACAAATGGAAATTACAGGGAAATTTCGTTTTCCACAGCCTTTAAAAATGAATGGACTCATAAGGTGCATGCTGTCACTTGCATTGTTTTGAAGACACAGAGATACACACAGTGTTCCTTCAGGTCCCACTTACACAGGAGGAAATCCCTAGGTCTATCTTTAAAGTTAGTTTTCTCACTATACCACAGAAATCTTGCTTGGAGACGAAATAAAACACAACAAACTAGTTGGTGATACTTTACTATTTTACTACTGAAAATTTATTACCCACAGTGATAAATAGCAATATCTATAAATACCTATAGGACAATATCTATAAAATCCACCCAGACAGTTTACTTTTGCTTAGCTCCAGTCTTGTCTCATGGATGGAGGACATCCCTCTGTCAGCATGTTGTGATGAAGACAAGCACAGGGTAGTCTAGAACGGATTAGTTGAACCTCACGTCCATGCTGTACACATTTCTTGTACTGGTTTTCACTAGAGCCTAAGTGTTGGCTGGTCCCATAGGCTGAATGAATGACCAATGATGGACATGAATAAAGGGGAGCACATCTTCCAGCTAGGTTCACCTGGAAAGGTCCAGACTGTACTTTACAGAACCTCTCTGCTATATGAAACAATGTGGTGACAATACTGATGTTTTCCATGGAAATGCACTCTTGATCTGAATTAAAACACTAGTGTGGACATGCTCAGCATCAAAATTACATTCTTCCAAGCACAAAATTTCAATTTGCAAGGAGAGGGTTCAGGAGTAGTAGCACTTCATCTGTGGAACTTGTCCAGATATGTGATTAACTAGAGTAGGCTGCTCATGAACTATAAAGCATATTTACTCGAAAAGATAAACATGATATTGGAATATGATCTATCCTAATACTTAGACAAAAGTATTTTCAACCACAAGCTATGCAGTGATTTATGGGCATTGAATGGATAGTTTGAGGACAATAGCATAAACATGACAAGAAGAAACATCAATCATAACTGACATCTTTGTGTCGCATAGAGCTCCAGATCAGAGGAGATATGGCAGGATGTATGGATCACTGTTAACTTTAGCCACCTAAAAACTCTCTTTCTAACCTACTATTTTTGGTACTAACCTGACAACTACTGTGGAGAGACAAAAAAACCCTCCAAAAGTGGCTTCAGCTTTTTAGCCATCTGGCTTTGGATTGGTTGAATTCTCATAAAATTGTCTTTCTCTGCAGAAAATAGACAAATGTAAATTACCATCTTGGACCTGACAAGTTTAGGTGAAATCAGTCCCTACCTAGAGAATAAAGTCACCTCTAATACTCATGGCTCCTCTTGCTCAGGATACAGACTGGCAAAAAGGCAGGCTCTGCTCTGTCTGCTATTGAGGTGAAAGTACTGAACTACTCCCTTGGACTTAACCAGTAAAAAGTGAAGAGAAACTTGTTTCCATTTGAGGATGTGCTTCATTGCTCTTTCTCACTATGAAGTAGTTGTGCAGAAAAAGGGAGGTTTTTTTCTTTCAGGAATTACTAACAGCTATTGGCATGAATAAAAGCTAAACTAATTTTAAAAAGAACAGAAAAATATTACATATATATATATAAATACATATATATACTATATTTTAGTAGATACTTCAAACAATTTTAAAAGTGTATCTTGACATAAAGTAAGACCCTTCACTGCAAATAAGGTTCTCTTCAGGTCTTCACACGTTTTCTTAAAAACAAAACATTTATTTTCTGAGTCATCGCCCTTACGTAAAAAGTAATGATAAATTTTCCAGGAAAAATTCTCACAGGTATGATTGATTTGTACAGCATATGATCAGAAATATGACATAAGTAATATAAATAAAATACAAAACTGCTTCAAACCATAATAATGTATTTTTTGTTTTAATTTGTGAAATGCTAGAGTAGGGCCTTTTTAAACCAAAGAGCAAATGGCAAGCATATAGCAGATTCTTCATATTTTCTAATAGCTTTTGTCTGTACATATCACATTTACTGCTGTGGAAGCGTACCTGATGAACACAAATGTTAAAGTGTTCAAATGTGAAGTGAAATTCATTGGGGATTACTGAGTACATAAAGATCATAGCTGGTTTGTGAAGTCCCCAAGATATAAAGTTGGAGGATAGAGGAGTATTAGAAAGAATTATCGTATAAGTTTGTCCTACGCTAACCCTTCTGAAACAGCCTCAATAGTGTTTGGAGACATGATGCTTGGCTAGATGATGTTTTGGTTAGAATCAGTATTATTTTCTGTATTCTTTTTTTTGTTTTTACTATGTGTAACTTTAACAGTAGTGTCTAGGATGGAAGATGGAGTGATGGTGTCCTTGGCACACACTTATCAGGAACAAAAACTGATGAATTTTTCCTGCAGCATGAATGGTCCATGCAAAATCTGAGCAAACATCACTGCTGCACAGACTCACTGTGCAGAGACTGTCTGAGAAAGTGACCAAGACAAGTGGGAGGACTGTGGATTGGGCATGTATGGGTCTGCAGAAATAATGCTACACAGATACTTCTTCATACTGAACACAAAACATTAGTGCTTTTCCTTCAGCTGCAAAGTAGTTTGAAATTTGCAAGTGCTGCTGTCAAGGAAATTTTTTTTTTAAATATTCAGCAATTCAAGCAGTAGTATGGCCTTACTCTACCCAGCTCCAGATAACACTCTTAAATTTTAACTTGCAACATTGTAAGTGGAGAAAAAAATCTAGTGAAGAAAACTAGTTTTTATATAAGTTAATAGATTCTGTTGAAATATAAAGGATAGAGATGTGTTTATTATAATTTTCTTACTCAAGCTTAAGCAAGAAAACAATCTCTTATGATTCTAACTTGATGGATTCTTTCAAATTAGTTCTGTTGTGAAGACAAACTTAAATCTGATTCTAGAAAGAACAACTTATTACCACACACAATGCAAAGAATAGGTCAGAGAGGGGGTGAAGTAAGAATATTATTATTTGTTTTTATATCGCTTCAGTACTGAAATCTAAAGTGTGTTCTTTACAATTCAGGAGAATACCTAGTCTTAAATACATAAAAGCCTTTGGAAAAATGTCCTGTATAGGATATGTTTATAAGAACACTTAGGGGGAAATAAAAATAAGAAAAGACAACAGGATGTATTTTAACAAGATTTAAAAGCTATTTTTATATACATTTCTTAGCAGTGGAAAGCTTCTTAGAGAGCATAAATTTAGCAGAGCACTAGGGAAGTCAACAAGTTTCCTTCAGTTAAACCATTATTATATTTCTACAATGAAATAGTTTTAATGAATCAATCTAAATTTGTACATGACATGTAAACTGCTCTTTAATTTGCCTTGTTCATTGTAAAATGCTCTGAAACTACTGTTCAATCAAGTTAGGCCAATGAATGTTGTCAAAAACATTAGAGATTGAAGACACTCTCAAAATTCAATTCTGTCATCATTATTCATGACGAGTAGCACATTACTCTATATGAAGTGTCACTGGAGAAGCTTTTGCCAATTGTTATGAATGTAGATTCTTTAAAAAATAGTAAATAAAGATGACAGCAACAAACATTGCAAAACATATTCATTGATCTATTGTCTTCTTACAATTTATCCAAATATTCACAAGTTAAACCTGCCATTACACAAAATACCATCGATAAAACAGTAGGTTCAAAAAAAAAGATTGTTGATTAATGTATTATAAACAGCCTGATTAAAACCAAACCAAACCAAGCTAAACTCAATCATTTGCTCTAAGAATGTCATTGCTAGGAAAAACAAAAAAGTTTTTTGAAAAGTTGTATGCGTTGCAGAAGAAACTTATAAATACCTGGTGTACTCAGTCAGCCTGTGCTTTGAAAATGTTCCCTAATCACTGATCTAGATGGCTAAATCCAAAGGCATTTAACAAGACAGATGTACTATGACTACAGAAAAACAACTGAATAACCCACTACTTTTTTGTGGTGTGTTGACCTTGGTCAGCAGCCAAGCACCCACAAAGCTGCTCATGAAGTCAACCCCTACCAGAAATGCTCAAGGAGAAAGTGTGAAAAACAAACACAGGAAAACTCGTGGGTTGACAGTATAAGAGGTGGAAGAAAGATAAAGAAACAACTAAAGGAAAAGGCGCCACTTGCCACCTCCCACAGAGAGACCAGTGCCTAGCTAGTCTCTGAACAACAGCTACTTGGAAGCCAAACCTACCTCACTTTTTCCTCTGATGTTATGCCCTCTGAGCATGATGTTACAGGACATGGGATATTCCTGGGACCAATTTGGGTCAGCTGTCCTGACTCTTGCTCACCCTCCCAACCTCTTGCTCACATCCATCCCACTGGCTCTGGGGTAGAATGGGAAAAAGAAAGAGCTTTTTCCCTGTGCAAACACATTAAGTAACAACCAACATACTCCTGTGTTATCAACACTGTTATAGACACAAAACCAAAACACTGCACCATATGGGCTGTTCTGAAAAACCTGAACTCATTCCCAGACAGAATCAGTACATTATTCTACAGTTGTGGCACAGATCTCCAATTTTAGAGCAACTGGATTCTTTTCAGAAGGTCCTCTATAATAAGAAAGTGTTCTGTAGGTCTACAAAAGCTGAAATATCATTATTATTATACATTAAAACTACACGAAAATAAGACTAAATTCATATTATTTTGATTTTTTCCAATAAATGATCAATATTATGATGAAAAGACAACATCAAGAAGGGATTTTACAGGTACATTGGCCAAGAAGGGCTTTTACAGGTACATAGGCCAGAAGAGACAGGCCAAAGAGAACGTACCTCCCTTGGTAAATGAGAAAGGAGAATTGGCTGCAACTGATGAGGAGAAGGCTGAGGTACTGAATGAGTTCTTTGCCTCTGTCTTCTCTGGCAGCCAGGATTCTCATAATTCTCAAATCCCAGACCCTTGCATCCCTAAAACTCTAGGTGGGAACGGGGGTAGTAAATCCCCCCCCATAGTAAGAGCAGAGCAAGTCCGAGACCACCTCATGAGACTGAATGTCTACAACTCTATGGTTGATGCCATGCAACCCAGAGTCCTGAAGGAGCTGTCTGATGT